>SNQJ01S0128399.1:3511-26115 GCA_010110895.2 Picea sitchensis | reverse complement strand
CGGACTAGAGAGAAAATTCATTTTTCAAGAAGGAACTTCAAAAATTTGGACAAAAATACAACATAACCAAATATATAGTCCCCCCACTTTAATTCAGGTTGCTTGATCAAGCTAAAGTGAACCATGCCAATTCAATTACAATCTGTAAGAAAGTGGGATCTAATTCACATATAATTTGTAAGAATTGAATATCCACTAAACCAAAAGTACTCAGAACGATCAACCCTACGAAATTCCCTTCATACCTTGAATTCAGAAGACAAGGAATGATTGTTTCCAACTTGTAAACAATATCTATATTGTCCAGGAAATGATATACTAGGTTAGATAAATTTCCATGGTCCCTCCATTGCCACGCTTGAAATCTCTCCATAATCCCTCCTTTCTTGTGATATAATCCGATCCAAACTTCAAATCCCTTATTGACTATGAGTTGGACCATTTGAAAGGGGATCTCAATTATCTTTGTCTTTGTAACCTCGTGTAACACCCTAGGTTTTGAAGCTCCATATTAAATAATTTATTTTGTTAATCCATGAAAGGCGAGGGTGCCCAAACAATTGAAAGAGACCAATATTCCTAGGAAATGTAATGTTTGATCATTATTAATAATAAATACATCACTCGTTGCTAGACGAACAAAGACAAGACTTGTAGGGGGCTATGATTCCATAACAGAGGGGGCTTGAGGGGCTAAGTTTTTATTTTATATTTTATCTAAACCCATTTTTGTTTTAATGGAGAATAACAATTACATGAGCTTCTTGTGGGGAAGGCCAAGTGGTTCCTTAATTCCAAGAATTACATAAACCCATCTTTGGTTTGTTGTGGGGGTTGCTTCTTCTTCACCCATTCACTCATTCGTTGCTCATTGTTCACACCTCTCACCCTGTTCTCTCTCCATTCACTCTATCACCCACTTTTCTTTCCTCATTCGTGTTTGGATTTGGAAGGGAAAACAAATTGTTGAAGAGGAGATATGGTTTTTTAGATGTAAACACTGCTGGTGTATTCCAACAATGGATTAAGGCCTGCATGTATGAGATTCTTTGTTCTGTGTTCAGTTTGGATTACAGTTGTGAGTCTCGAGATTCCCCACATGAAGATTCTAGACCAGCTACATTGGAGCCCTCGAAGGAGATGATCAACCTAAGGGACTGTGTGGCTGAGAAGGGGGCCCATTATGTTTGTTTGTGTAGGTTGGGTAGAAGAGATCTGGTGTACTTTGGATTGTTGTGGGTGCTCAAAATACTCTTTGAGATTCAGTGTTGATTGGTTTGGGAAGCCGAGTGACACTCTGGAACTGTCCTTGTGGATTCACAACCCTAGCTTGGGGGTGAAACTATTTTTGAGACTTAGAAAAACAATATCTATGGTTGGGTGGAACGTCCTTGGTCTGCAACTAGTTGGTGATTTGTTTCATTAAAGATAAGTGATCTCTATTATGGTTTTATTTAGTTGTGTATTTATTCTGATGTATATTTGTTTATCTATGAATTTCATATCCATGGTATGCATGCTTGTTTTTTATTGTTGTGTATGACATATGGTTCATTTATTTTATGTTGTAGCATGAATTTTGATCTATGCATGTGAATACTTCATGCATCTTTATTAATTAAAAGTTAGATCAGAAGTCGAAACTAGTCTAGAATGGATTTGAAGTGGCATAGACCGACCTGGGGGTGGTTGGGTACGTTACAGATTAGTATCGGATATTTTGGATGAAACAACAGACCGGTATGGGCCATAACTATTGGATTAGGGTATTATGGTTAAGAATGAATATATCTTCAAGATCTTAAAGTTAAGGAGAGATATCATTGTAGCGATCATGTAGAAGCTAAAGCATCGTACATACATGTATCCTTTGTAGACGATCGTAGAATCGTGACCGTTCTCTTTTGAATTGGGAAGCGATCACCACCGTGGAGTCAAAGAGTTATGGATCATTAGATCGGAAGACAGGTGAATGAGGACCGTTAGATAAAGGTGAAACCAAAGGCTGGGAGAGATTAAGTCATAACTGTCACATTGAACCTGTTGAATGCTAGTCGTTGTTCAAATCCCAGCACGAGATGAAAAAATATGGAACTTCGTCGCTTCGACGATTTTTATGAGAAAGGAAGAAGTGTAAAAAAATGGTCGAATTCGCGAAGTCCCGCTGAATGTCCAATCTGATAGTAGGCTCGAGTGAAATCTCAGTTGTTATTCAGGGTCCTCTGGCATTGATCACTTCAATAAGTTTAACTCCGGGAGAATCAAATCCTCTTAGAACTGCTATAACCTAGAGTTGAGGAACGTTGAAGTCCTGAAGTCCCATCGATCATTAGATCGAGGGAAGGACTTCAGAAGTAATGACGACCATCATATAAAGCAAGGGTGGAAGTATAATAAAGTTTCGAAGCTTCGGAACTTCGCCACTCCAGTGATTAATGGAAAATGGGCAAAGCCCCTAAGTGTCGAAGCTCCGAAGTGCCGAAACCATGCAGTGTAAACCCATCATCGTGAAATCACATAGGCCATCATATCTGGGGAAGAGAATGTGGATCATCCATTTGATGGATGATGCATCATAAGCCACGTGGTAGGGGTGAAATGTGGGGACACATGTCACCCGGATTCAATACCTTTTGGACACTAACATGATCTTTTGTAGTGAAAAAGGGCACACATTCCATGGGTCCACATCACCATGGGTGATGCCAGCATGTCATGTCAGCGCTGAGAGTATGGCCTCTAGGGGTGTTCAACATCTCTACTAGTGAAAGTGTCAAATACCAATGTCATGAAATCACGTAGTCCGTCAATATAAGATCCCTTAGGGACCTTTCTCAACCGTTAGATCGAGCAGTGGAAGGATGGCATAAGCACTTTGACAGTTGGCACTCCGGGAAGTGGAACAACTTGGGAGTTGTAATATCCCGAAGTCCCGAAGCACCGAATTCTCGAAATGAATAAGGATTGTCCATCCCAACACTTGATTAAGTCATGGTCATTGGATCGATAGTGGAAGGATATGGTAACAACTTCGGTGAGTATCACTATGCGGGAGTAGAGAGACTTGGTAGTTGTAATGTTCCAGAGCCCCGAAGCATCGATGTACCAAATTGATTGAGGTTGTCCATCTCAACGTCTGATTAAGTCGTGACTGTTGATATCATTGAGGCTTATAGATGGGGCGGGATTGTCGAGTCAATGGGAGATCAAATATCAACCGTCTGGTACGCTAATAGAGTTATTGGAAGGGATTCGACGAATTTTATCTTCGGGAGGAATCGAAAGATTGAAAGGAAGAATAGTCGAAGGCCAAAGTCCAGAGGACTTGGTCTCAACATCGGTCTCATGAAAATGTAATGGGGGTCAATTTGAGGCGAAAAAGGATCCGAAAGTGACTAAACCCTCACAAATTGTGTTCAAGAAAGCTCACGTGTAGATGAATATAGAGGAAGGCACTAACTAATGAATAATATCATGGTTTCGAGTCGTGGCCACATGGAAAGTGGGTTGAAGGAAGCACCTGTGAAGAATTTGAATTTTGTACTAGAAATGGAAGTGTTACAATGTGGAGAATGATAATATTTTCTTCATGAATTGAGAAGAAAAATGACCCATAGCATTGTTTGGATTTTTTTTTGTAATATGCATAATTCTAACAAAATGGTGGCTTGCACATTTTGCAGAATTACGAGGTGTAAATAAATCCATTCAGAATGCATATTCAAGAAATGGAAGAAGGAGAGGGAGCTTCCAATCATGATAAAGAGGCCAAAGGTCAGAATAGTTAGTGTTGGTAATGCAAAGATAGAATCCAGTGGACAACAAGCCAAAGGGGAGAAAGAAACATTGATAGAGACTGTGAGAATCCTGAAAATAGAAGTGTAGAGCTATGAAGCAGGCAATGAGATACTGATAAGAGAAAAAAATTAGATGAATTCTTAAGTGGTGGAAAGATTAAATAAGTTGCAGAGGAAAACAAGGAATGGATCAAACTAAAAACATGAGGAAGAGGGAAGATGTCATGAAAGAACAGATGACCGCAAAAGAACTAGTTATTTAAGAAGTGCTAGCAGATCTCATAGGCATCAATCACCTCCCTATTAAGAAAGGAAATTTTATGCATCTGAAGATTCCATAAGTATCCCAGAGGTGTATGTTGTTAAGCACCAAAGAAGAATACATGAATTGGATAGTTTGTAAGGAGAGTTGAGGAAGCTTAAGCCAACATCCTTTGATGGAGTAAGAGAAATGGAAGATGATGTTGAGGCATGGTTTCTTAGACTTAGAAGGTATTTTTAGTTTCATAACTACTCATCAAACCTAGAAGCCATACTTGCCACATATCATTTACATGGGAAAGTTGCTATGTTGAGCACATTAATGAGAATAGGATCACTTGGACACAGTTTAATAAATATTTTCAAAAGGAGTACCTTTCAGAGCACATCTATGATAATAATATGCATGATTTGTTTGAACTTAGGATGGGAATAATTACCATGGAAGAGTATGAAAAGAAGTTCATGGGGCTGCTAAATAATGTGGGGTTTGTAGAAGGTGAGAAGGTGAAAGTACAAATGTTTTTAAGTGGATTGGCCTCATTTTATAAAGAGAATATCCAGTATTATGAAGAAAGGAATTTGAATGAGATCATTAGGAAGGCTAAGTACCTATATGTGACAGGAAAGGGTAGAGAGTATTTGCAAAAATCGTGGAAGGATAGGAAGAAGGAGAAATCTGATCAGAGGAAGAAAGGATTCAAACCTCCTTTCAATAGAATTATCCCTAATAAAATTCATCAAGACCAGTATGCTAAGGATGAATCCAAGAGAGAATACTCCTTGGGAAAAAGGGGAAGATCACCAATCCAATGTTGGCGATGTAAAGAACATCACATGTACAAGGATTTCCCTCACATAAAGGACAAAGTGAAGACCATGCACAACATCCAAGAGGCTACAAGAGTAGAAGACATGGGAATAATTTATGCAACCTTAGATGATCGACAAGAAGAGTACAAATCCAATATGATCGAGCTGGAAGGTAATATCATTAATCAACATGTTTTTATTTTAACTAATTCAGGAGCAAGTCATTGTTACATTGATACTAAAATAGTGGATAGATTACGTTTCGAGAAAAGTGAGCTTGAAAAATCAAGTTTGGTTCAGTTAGCCACTGGGACAGAAGAAGAATACATGATATGGTCAGAGGTTGTTCCATAAGTCTTAATGGTGTGAACAATAATGTTGATCTAAATAGTATACCATTGGGATCTTATTATATTCTAATTGGAATGGATTGGTTGGAAAAGAATCATGTTGGCCTAGATTGTCACAACAAGAAATTTCCATGTTTTGATGAAGAAGGAAAACAAAGAGTTGTGAAAGTGGTTCTAAGACCCATGGCTATAAGGGATATTTCAACCTTACAGTTGAATAGATGTTTCAAAAAAGGATGTCAATTTTATGCATCCCATGTGGAGGAGCCATAAAATATAAAGGAGCCAAGCCTTGAATAATTCTCGGTACTACAAGAATTTGAAGATGTATTCCAAGAAATACCAGGGTTTCCACCAAAGAGGGAGATAGATGTCTCTATTGATATAGTTCCAAGAGCTTCTCAGGTATCCAAAAAACCTTACAGAATGAGTACACCAGAATTAAAAGAATTACAAATGCAGTTGGAAGAATTGTTGAATAAAGGGTACATACGTCCAAGTGTTTTACCTTGGGGAGAACTGATACGATTTTTCAAAAAGAAGGATGGAGCCTTAAGGCTGTGTATTTACTTTTGACAGCTGAATAAATCTAGTGTAAAGAACAAGTACCCTCTACCCATAATTGATGACCTCTTTGATCAGCTAAGAGGGGAAAACATATTTTCAAATATAGACTTGATACTAGGATACCATCCCATAAGAAACAAGGAAGACAACATCAATAAGACAACATTTGGTACCAGGTATGGGAATTATGAATTTGAAGTGGTGCCATTTGGATTGTCGAATGCACCAACTATCTTTATGTGTCTAATGAATCGAATATTCAAAAAATATTTGGATAAGTTTGTCATAGTATTCTTGGACGACATACTTATATATTATAAGTCAGAGGAAGATATTGAACATCACATGATGCAGGAGCATCGCCAACACATCAAGTGAGCCAACGCGGAAGCGTAAGACAGCTAGATGAGCCAGCACAAACTTCTGAAAATGCTTTGGAATTGTTGCGTGATCTTAAATGACTCATTTAAGAAGTGGCACACTTGTATATTGTAATGGACCTTGAGCGGATAGCTCTCGTCCTTTAGTAGATAGATGGCATTTAATTTAGTTAATGCTGGTAGATAGGATTTTAATTCTAGATTTGATAGCTTAGAGTCCAAGAGGGAAAACGGATATAGACACCCTCATTGTATCATTGTATTACTATCAATTCAGAATAGGGGCAAGAAGAGAGGAACAAGCAGAGAACTGTGTGAGGAACACTCCATGTACAGACATTTGAATTAATAGAAGAAAGCTTTGATTCAAATTCATGGTTTGTGTTATTTCTCTGTGTATGAATTAATAGAAGAAAGTTTTCGATTCAAATTCATGGTTTGTGTTATTTCTCCTCGTGGTATTGATGTTGTGCCTGCGAATGTTTGCTCATTAAACATTTTCTTTATATGATGTGTATGTGATTTCATGGTTGGAATGAAGTCCGAGGGTGAGGGAATGAGCTTTCAATTGTTTCTCTAATTATTGCAGGATCTCATGCAAGGAGGCAATGGCTGTCGCTAGCGAGTGCGCGATTTAAGGGTTCAATTAGGAGATAGCTTTTGTTCTTATTGAATGCGCTTAGGCACGTTGGCCGCGGCAAGGAGTGTACGTGCCAAGCTAAGTCTCGTGAAAGGCGATTATGAGCGTAGTATCGGAAGATCGCCGCTGTGTGCGCAGAGTTGGAGTGCCTTCAACACTTGCCGCTATTCAATACCGCGAGTGCGTGCAAGGTTTCCTTATGAAGTTTGAAGTTGTGGAAAATATCAGGAGGAATAGGCCTTCGATTTCACCGAAGGGTAAGTGCAGTGGAAGATTCCGTGGAAGGTCGTAGAGAAGTGTCGCAGTTGGCGAAGCCGGGCAACGAAATTGGGTGGGGAGACACTTTCATTTTGCGTAATCATCAAAGCAGAATCCACTCGACAAAATCTTTGGGGACGGTTCGTGTCATTTGATTTCACTGGAGGTATGAGGTTACGCGAACGCTTGGAAGGTTAAAACCTTAGGAAGGCACAGTTGTCACAAGGATCAGGCCGATCGCACACGCGATATTGTGCACACGGCAAATCATGGTTGAAGCCCAAAGTTGTGCAACAGAATCGCTGATATTGTGAGACATGATATCCTCGACAAGTCCCCGAACCGCTCATCATTGAAGATGGTCGAGATCCTAAGAAGTCGGGTTCAAAAATCGAGTTTCGCTGCAAGAAACTTAATCCTGGAATCACGCATCCGCCGCATATTCATTTAAGGATCGTGTGGGCCACAAAAGGAGATAGTGGAGAACAGGTACAGTATCGGATCGAAAAGGTAGTCCTAACTTTAGATTAGGATTCGCCATCCCGCCAATCTAAAATTTCCGATTGAAGTGACGGTGTGGAAAGGTTAATCTACACGGGCGACGGAGACTCGTGCATCGACGGAGTCTACAATTCAAAGTGCGACATCGAAGGCGTAAATCGTGATAGAGCGTAAGTCCCGACAGGTAAGGGAAGAAGTCAACGCGACGCCATCGGGCCTCGTGGACGTGAGCCCGATCGGGCAGAGAACTGGGCGGCCGCGAAGTTCCGGACCGGATAAGTCAAGGATAAAGTCGCCATGTACATGAAGAGAATTGTGGGTGTATATTCGATAGGGAACAAGATCGGAGTTCTTCTCCGCCAAGAAAGAAGATCTTGAGGAGCGTATCGCGTTGCTGACGCTGCCGCTAAAGTGGTATCAGAGCTGGAAGACTCTTTGTTTTCTGTAGCAGAGAGAGGGAGGATTCATTATGCCAGCCAAGGAGAGAAAGAAAATCACCAGATCCGTAATAGGGAGGTGAGAAGAAGTTGCAGCCGAGGATGCAAATCTAATGAACGTCTATCTAAAGCTATTGCCAAAATGGGTGCAAGGCAAAGATGGACATTCCAAATACGAGGGAAACTGGATGCAGAAGAGCTACCGATTGATTAGAGCTCGATACCTACTTCGAATATGAAGACATCGAAGAAGAAAAGAATTGTCATTACGCCGTTACGCGTTTTGAAAGGACATGCAACATTGTGGTGGATGAGCTGCTATGACGCTTGCAAAGGTAAGCAAAGATTAAGAGTTGGGATCAATGATTGCAAAGATGAAAGAAAATTCATCCCTAGAGACTATCAAATTACCTGTCAGAGGATGCGTAATCCGAGACAAACCGATGATGCTGAAAGAATACATTGAGGAATTCTATTGACTAAACATCGAAAGGTGTCATCTGGAGAGCTTATGATGAGAAGGTAGCCGATATCTAAATGAAAGAGATATCTGGATGAGTTACATGATACCATATCGTGGATCTGGAGGATATTATCGATGGCTCGAAGTCGGGTTATAGCCGAGCCGTAAGCAAGGCCAGAGGGGTCGAGGTAGAAATCAGCCTAGAGGCGCTGCGCTTCCTAGGAGGAATGGAAGAAACCCTCGTGGTAAGGTTGAGAGGTGGAACCTCACAGAGAGGGCCATATAAGCTGAACGAAGGACAAATATAATGAGTAGAAGGGAGATTATGCCGATGCAAATACTGCATCAGAGGCAGAGCAAAGGAAGAGGGAGGATCACATGCCTAAGGTGGAAAGAATGCTATCAGGTCTCATGAGTGTCCATAGAAAAGAAGGACATTGGAGAAGCTCACATCATAGAGGTGCAAGGCATGATGTTGAGGCCGGCGCGTATACGAAGATCGCCATGCATAAAATTCTTGACACCCGAGAAAGAGGTGGAAAATTCGGCTCAAAGGACCAGACTTTTCAAAACAACTTCCAAGACCAAGGATAGGGTATGAAAATTCATCGTGGACAATGGTAGCACGGATAATCTCGCTTCAACCGAGATGGTGGAAAATATGGAGCCTGAGACGATCGATCATCCAAGCCCATACAGAAGTTCGTATTAAAAGGACACCGTGTAACCTACTAAACAATGCCCGTTGAATTCAAAATAGGTGGATACAATGATAAGATCTTATGTGATGTTATTCTAGGATGTACGTCATTTATTGGTCAAGTAGACCATGGCAGTATGAGTGAAATGTTTTTCATGATGGGAGTATGAACACATATACCTTGGAGAGAAATGGGAGGATATACAGATTTCTTCTGACAAAGGATAAGGAGGTGAAGTCAAAAGTAAGCAACACAGTACTTCATGAGTGGAGGGAGCTCTACTTTAGTGAAGAAGAAGAAGATCCACAATTCTTTATAGTCAGAAAACCGAAGATTGTTCCGACTAGCACAAGAATGGATGATATACCGGATGAGATTCAGGAACCGCCGGAAGAGTTTGGTTGATATCATAGTGGGATTTAATTACTCCTATTCATTGCCACCGGATGAGGAGGTGGAGTCATCATATAGATCTCTATTACCAAGAGTTGGGTTTGCCAAACAAGGTCGCATAGGTTAACGCCACAAGAAAATGAGGAGGTCAAGAAGCAGCCCAAGAGTTATTGACAAAGCGGATTAGTTAGAGTTTGAGTCCATGTGTTGTTCTACGCTGCTTAGTTCAAGAAAGATGGAGGTTGGAGAAAATGACCGGTGGCCATCATCGTAACAACCATCGTACAAATTTGTCGAGCTGGATTATTCGAGTGGGGAAAGTACTTTTCAAAGATAGATATGAAAAACTGGATATCACGACTGCGATGAGGGAAGGCGAATATGCCTTCGAAGACAACTACCAAGACAAACGGGTTTGTATGACTATTAGTCATGCCATTTGTCTGACAAATCAAGTACCTTCATGAGGTTGATGAATGAAGTCCCGAAAGATTTCATCAGAAAATTTCTTATCGTATATCTAGATGACATACCGATTTTCAGTAAAACCAGGGAAGAACACTTAAAGCATTTGGCTATGGTGATGAAGAAGTTACAACAGAGAAGCCGTTGATTAATATGAAGAAATCATTATGAAAGATAGAGTTCATTTATCTAGGTTTTGTTATATCCGCAAATGAGTTAAGAATGGATCCCGAGAAGGTGGAGGTAATCAAGAATTGGCCGCCACTAAGAAATATTTTTGAGGTGAGAGTTTTCATGGTTAGCTAGTTTCTACCGAAATTCAACGTAAATTTGAACAACAATGATGGATACAGCTGAAGTTTATGTCTTTTCACCGACAAATGCAGGTCGAAGAGATTCAATCCGCTGAAGCCGAAGATAACGAAACAACTAGTGTTGGTGTTGTCGGATTTCCGAATATTACTGTGAAATGATGCAAGTGGGTTTTTCCATCTGAGCTGCCTTGAGTCGAAGACGTATCAAATATTTCAGCAAGAAGCCCGAAGGAGGCTTAAATTGAAATACTCCACGCATAGATAAAGAATTTTATGCTATCATACGCATCAAGAATGGTGCATTACTTGTCCCGAAGAGTTTATATTATGTTGACAACCATGCATTATAAATTTAGAGTCAACAAGCAAATCTAAACATGCAAAATGGGTGAGTATATGCAGAGTTTCACATTTTGTGATTAAGCATATTTCGGTACTACTAACAAAGTGGTTGATGCTTTGAGCAGAAATGTTTGTTGCTTCATAGATTTCGAGTTAAAACATTGGGTTTTGATAATCTCAAATAAATATACAGGGATGACCCATATTTCATGGAGGCATATGAGGCATCTGAAAATACAATTCTCAGAGATAGAATCCCTTGGATAGATTATATGATCTAGAATGGATTTATTCAGAGGTTATCAACCGTATTCCAAAATGCTCCATGAGGAGAACCCGGGCTGGTGGATTAGCAGATTTTAATACGACAAAAACATTACAAACCTAATGAGTCATATTTCTGGCCGATGAGCGTATGTCAAAATATTTGTTGACGTAATGTCGAAGCTTTTCCAAGATTCGTGCTGGAAGGAAGTAGAATGCAGGATTTTATCAACCATTTCCCATACCGTAGAGGCCATGGGAGGCGATCAAAATGGATTTCGTACTAGGATTACCAAGGACACAAAGAGGTGTGATTCAATCTTTGTGGTAGTGGATAGTTTTCAAAGATGGCACACTTCATCCCATGTTTAAAACCAGCCATGCAACTCATATCACAACTGTTTCAAGGAGGTCATTCGACTTCATGGATTGCCAAAAGCATAGTTTCAGACAGAGAAACAAAATTCATAGGAATTTTTGGAGGGCGTTATGGAAGAAGCTAGGAACCAACTTGATGTTTAGTTCTACCTATCATCCCTCGATGGATGGACAAACGGAAGTGGTCAAAAGAAGTCTGGGAGACTTGGTCGGTGAAGTTTGGTGATATAGCACCATAGCAGCTGGGATAAAATATTGCCACAAGCAGAGTTCGCATACAATGATTCGACGAATCGAAGTACGAAAAAGTCCATTTCAAAGTTGTTTATGGATGCAAATCGAGAAAACCAACTGGTGGATTCGTATCGATCGCTACCATGCCGCCAGTGCGTAAGATTTAACCGAGGCGATGAAAGAACTTCACAATAGGGTGAAGGAGCCACCGCGAGAAACAAATCGAATATGTTTAAAGAAGATCAACATCTAGACAACTTCAGCTTGAGGTTGGTGATCTAGTTCTAGCGACTTGATGAAAGGTTCCTATAAACATACAATAAATTGAAGATGAAGAAAATCGGGCTGTGTAGGGTTTTGAATAAATTTGGGGCGAATGCTTACGGGATTTAATTACCCGATGGGATCTGAATTTCTCTTATATTCAACATCGCAGATTTATATCCATACACTCCATCGAGCAGCGATAATCGAACCTAGGAACCAAAGGATCCTGATTTTAAAGCACTCTGCCGCGTGAACCGCATGAAATGCATTAACGGACAAGAGAGGCAAGAAGACCATGGCACTTCGGTGCATCCGTCATAGAAGAACCACCAGTGGAAGATGCCACCGGGAGAATGAAGGATACGTACATGGACATACCGGTGCGTGAGCCACGGATAGATCCCATGAAATTTTCAAGTCGAGTATGATGGTGAGTATTAGTTATTGCTGGGTGGTTTAAGCGAAGATGGCCGATGAGCTTCAACAGTGTTCTGAATGCTTTGAATTAGCCAACGACTATTTAAGTTAGTGGCCACTTGTATATTTGTCGGGACTTGAGCGCATTTCGCCCTTTAGTGATAGATATTTCTACTTATTAATGTCGGTAGATAGATTTAATTTTTCGAGTCCAAGAGGGAAACAGATAGGATCAATTATTGTAATGTATTATTATCGACCGTAACGTAAGCAAGAAGAGAAGAAGAATGCAGAGAAGAACATGCACATTGAGCCGAATTAAGGGAAGAGCTTGATTCAAATTACGGTTTGTGTTATTTCTCCGCATTGATGCTGTGCCCATGAATGTTTTCTTCGTCATACTTGATTTAATATGTTGCGTATGTGATTTCATGGCTGAATTGAATTCTGAGGGGATGAGAGAATGAAAGCTTCAATTGTTTCTAATTGGAGCTAGAGGATTCCCCGCAATGAGTGTAGTTGAATTGTCCGCATGGCGCGCTGAGAGATGTGGTCCACCAGAGATGGATTTTACCTCGCTTCCGGCTGCGCTAGGGCACAGCTACATGCAAAGAGTGCGCGCAGCCACATAAGTCTCAGTTGCACCGGCGTAGTATTGGAAGATCGCTACACTAGGTGAAGAGTCGAAGTGCCTTGGTATTAATAAAGATTTTAGCCGTTATGCGGCAGCTTCGATCGGACCAGAGGAATAGTTCGATTTCATCAAGGGCAAGGCAGGAGTTGTCATGAAGGTCGAGAGAAGTACGAAGCTTTGTGCCGCGAACATACAAGGTAATCATCAAAAGGGAGAATGGATCGAGATTTCGAAGTTCCCGGGTCGATATCGAGGCGCGGAGAAAGTTGGATTCAGTCATCAGGGATCGGCCGACGACACGGATACGTAGTCGGGCGATTTCCAGTAACGCAGAATGCTGACATTGGCGGCATCGCATATCCCGACAGCTCAACCGTCATCGTTGAGATAGTGCCGTGGTTCAACAGTTTTCCCCGCAACTGAACGGATTCACGATATCCAACGGAATGCGGGGTTACGTAGCGATAGTGGAGTATCAGGTGGCATATATTTGGGATCGGTAGGTGGAAACCACTTTGGTATTAGATTCGTATCTTCACGAATCGCCACTGAAGTGACGGGCGTGGAAAGCGTTAATTCGCCACGTTATCATAGATTTACAAGACAGAAGCCGGAGTTTAATTCAAAGCGCGTGACACGCGATGCAAAATCATCGACAGAGCGTATCCCATAGGTAAGGAAGAAGTCAACGTTGACCGGGCTATCGGGTCTCGTGGACGAGAGCCTGATCGGCAGAACTTGTGAAGCCGCGAAGTTCCGATCCTACAAGCCGGAAGGTCGCAAAGAAGAAGAGAATTCAGGTGTATATTTCCCATAGGGAATGAGAAGAGCTCTTTGGAGTTCTTTCCGGCCGCAGAAGAAAGAAGATCCCGAGGAGCGGACGCGTTGCTGAGGGCGATGAGGGATTTTGACCACCAGCACCCTCACCGCACGCCCTTTCCTCGTGATCTTCTTTCTTCTACCGGCGAACCCAGGTTTATTTCTATCGGTATCACAATAATCTACGCATCTTCTTTCTTCTTCACGACTTCCCCTTCCTTGACTTTGTTCCGGAGGATCGTAACTCGCCAGAAGTTCTCTTCGGCCGCCATCACCGGGATCTCAAATCCCCTCGAGACCCGATGGCCACCAATGTTGACTTCTTTCCCGCCTATCGACATATTTCTCGCTTCTATCAGCGATTTAACTTGTAATGTCCTCAGACTTTGAATTACCGCATCGACACCGAGCGCTCAGCCTTTCCACAATTTCGGCCACTAATCAGATTTCGTATTCGTGGATCACAATCCTAATGCCAAAGGATTCGAGACTTACCTTTCCTCGATCCTCATAATACCATGCCACCCGTTTCCACTATCCCTTCGTGGCTCCACACGCATCCTTCCTTCTGATATTGCGGATTGCGATTGCAAGTTGCAAGAGTTTCTTGCCTCAAAACTCGATTTTCCGAACCCTCGACTTCCTCGATCTCCCCGACACACGCCCTCACGATGAACGGTCATCATTTTTCGATATCGGCCTCACAATATCGCCATTCTTGTTGCACAACTTTGGAGCCAACTGGACATTTGCCGATACATCTATATCATGTGCTTCCATCCGATGCCTGTGACACCGGGATCAACGACCGGGGCCTCCTAAGGTTTAACCTTCAAACGTTCTCGCCATAACCTCCTTTCACTTGAAATCCACGACCATGGAACTGCGGAAATCTTCTCATATGATTTCGTCCGTCCGTTCTCCCGTTGATGATTCTTTGAAATGAAGAAGTGTCTCCCCATCTTAGACCGGCCCGCTTCACTCGCCAACCTGCAATGCTTCTCTCTAACCTTCCACGGTAGCTTCCTTGCACTTACCCTTCAATGAATTCAAAGGCCTACTCCTGAAGTTTTTCCAATAACTTCCGCCTTCGAAGGAAATCCCAGACGCATCGTTGTGGCAAATCTTCGACAACGCTTTAAGTGTTGAAGGCACTGATCACAAGACACTGAGCAAGAAGATTGGACACTGCCAAAATCGCGAACTCCGGTGACTTAGTTTGGCCTTCACTTTCTCACGATCAGGCCAACTACACTCTTCAGGAAATCTGAGAACAAAAGCTATCTCTAATTGAACCTCATGTCAATGCACTCCCCTTATGACAATTCGACCGCATTCCTTTGGCAGAACTGGTCAATTAGAGAAACAATTGAAACTCACCCACTCACCTCTCTAATTTCAATTCAACCATGAAATCACATACACAAGATATAAAAGCAAATGTATGACAGAAGCAACATTCATGAGCACAACATCAATACAAAGAGAAATAACACAGTTCATGAATTTGAATCAAAGCTTTCTCTATTAATTCAAATGTTCAGACATGGAGGTTCCTCACACAGCCTCTGCTTTTTCTCCTCTTTCTTCTTGCTCATGTTCTAAATTGATAATAATACAATGATACAATGAGTGCCCATATCCATTTTCCTCTTGGACTCTAAGCTATCAAATCTAGAATTAAAATCCTATCTACCAAAGATTAACTAAATTAAATGTCATTTATCTACTAAAGGATGAGAGCTATCCGCCAAGGTCCATTAGAATATACAAGGTGCACTTAAATGAGCTACGAAGATCAAGAACAATTCCAAAGCATTTTTAGAATTTTTTGTTGGCTCATCCAGCTGTCTTCTGCTTCCATGTTGGTTTTTCTTGTTGTGAGGGATTCTCCTGCATCATCACCCAAGATTGGTATTGCATGTGTTGATCGAACATCGGCTTTGTAAGGCTAAGCCTAGTAAGTGGGGTCCTTACCAAAATATCCACATCAGTACACATTTTAGAACAAGGCATACCAAGAGCCCAGAGAAGATTGAAGCCATTAGAGGATGGCCAACACCCAAGAATGTTTCGTGAGTCATATTTTTTATGACATTAGTTGGTTACTACATAAGATTTATAGTATGTGGTTCTCTAAGTTTCTTCATCCCATCACTTCTTTACAAAAAAAAAAAAAAAAAAAAAAAAAAAAAAAAAAAAAAAAAAAAAAAAAAACTTTAATTTGTTGAAATAATTACTTTCTACTGCACCTATTTAAAATATTTCTAACCCAAATGAGAATTATTTGGTATGTACAAAATGCATGCAGTGGAAGACCTACCGAGTCCAATAATTCTCAAAATGAACATGTCATTCATTATGAGTCCATAAATCTTAAAGAACATGAGAGGAACTATGCCAGACATGACTTGGAACTTGTTGCCATTGTTCACACATTGAATATGTGGAGGCATTATCTCTTGGGGAGGAGATTTGAATTAAGAACAAACCACAATGGTCTGAAGTATCTTTTTGAACAACCAACATTGAATGCCAAGAAAACAAGATGGTTGGAATTTTTAAGTGAATACGATTTCGATATCAAGCATATCAAAGGAAAATAAAATAAATTTGTTGATGCACTTAGTAGATGAGTACACATCATGCATTCTACAATTGTTAGTATGCACTAGTCAAATTTAAAGAGAATAATTTTAGATGTTGTTGTCACATACGAGCATTACCTATAGGTAAAATAAAGCTTACAACAAGAAAATGTACAATAGAAAATTAAGGAATATGATATGAAGGAAGATGGATTACTTATGCATAAAAATAGAATTTATGTTCCTAATTCCTGGGAACTTAGGAATTTGGTATCAAAGGAAATGCATAATGTTCCATATGTCGAACATTCCTATTACCAGAAAACAATTGCAGCAGTAAGAAGCCAATTCTTTTGTCCAGGAATGAAAAGAGATGTTGTTGATTATACTTATAGATGTATGGAATGTCAGAGAGGGAAGGTTTATCATAGGCACCCAATGAGTTTGCTACAACCATTACCAATTCCAAAGAAGAAATGCGAAGTGGTAACCATTGATTTTATAACAAAATTACCCAGGACAACAAGAAAACATGATACATTCATGGTCGTGGTTGATAAATTGACAAAGGATGTTGATTTTGTTCCTGTAAAAATGACTCATACAATAGATAATATTGCAAATATTTACATGAGGGATATTTCTAGGTTGCATGGGATACTTAAGACAATTGTATCAAACAAAGATACAAAGTTTACTTCAAATTTATCGAGGGGATTTTTTAAAGGATTTGATACAAATATGAAATTTAGCACAACATACCATCCACATTCAGATGGGAAGACAAAGAGATTCAACCGAGTAATTGAAGACATGTTGAGAATACATGTGATGGATAAGCCATCTAAGTGGGAAGATTACTTCCATTTGGTTTAGTTTACCTATAATAATGGGTATCAAGCTTCATTGAAAATGAGCCCATTTGAAGTGTTGTATGGTAGGAAAGGCAATAGTCCAGTGAGTTGGGACAACCCAACATATAGAGTGGTACTTGATCTAGATTTTATCAAGGATATGGAAGACCAGATGGTTAGAATTAAGCAAAATTTAAAGGCAACTCAAGATAGACATGAAATTAATGCAGATAAGAACAAAAAAGATAGAGAATTTAAAGTGGGGGAGCATGTTCTTTTAAAAGTGAAGCCCAAGAATAGATCTTTGAAGTTGGGTAGTTGTACAAAAAAAACATACAGATTATGTGGTCCATTTGAGATATTTGATATAATAGGGCCATTTGCATACATGCTTGCATTGCCTTCTTCCATGAATGTGCATAATGTATTTCTTGTCTCTTTGCTAAGAAAATATGTACATGATCCTAACCTTGTTATTGATTGGCATCTGATTCACGTAGAGACAGAGGAACGATTTCAGGTCCAACCAATGTGAATATTGGATAGAAAAGACAAAATGCTTGAGAATCGACTTATAGAGCTAGTTAAAGTGCAGTGGACTTGCTACAATCCTAAATATGCTAGTTGGGACCATGAAGATTCCATGCGAGTAGAGTACACACAACTTTTTGAATAAATTTTGAAATTTTAATTTTATTTAGTATATGCATTGAGGATAGTGCCAAAATAAAGGGGAGGGGATGCAACACCCTCGGTATTGAAGCCCCATATTAAATAATCTATTTTGTTAATCCATGAAAGGCTAGATTGAACTAACAATTGAAAGAGGTCAGTGTGCTTGGGAAATGTAATGTTTGATCATTATTAACAATAAATACATCATTGGATGCTAGACGGACAAGGACAAGAGTTATAGGGGGATATGATTCCAAAAGAGAGGGGGATTGAGGGGACAAGTATTTATTTTATATTTTATATACCCATTTTTGTTTTAATGGAGAATAGCAGTTACATGAGCTTCTTGGGGGAATTCCAAGTGGTTACTTAATTCCAAGAATTACATAAACCCATCTTTGGTCTATTGTGGGGGTTTCTTCTTCTTCACTCATTCACTCATTTGTTGTTAATTATTCACACCTATCACCTTTTTATTTCTCCATTCAGTCTTTCACCCACTCATCCTTCCTCATTCTTGTTTGGATTTGGAAGGGAAAACTAATTGTTGAAGAGGATCCATGGTTTTTTTGGTTGTAAATAATGCTGGTGTAATCCAGCCATGAATTAAGACATGTATGTCTGATATGCTTTGGCTTGTGTTACGTTTTTCTCACAGGTGTGAATCTTAAGAGTCCCAACATGGAGATTCTGGATTAGCTGTACTAGAGCCCTGGAAGGAGATGGATAGCTTGAGGGACTACATGGTATAGAAGGGGGCCCATTCTCTTAAGTTGTGGAGGCTGGGTAGAAGAGAGTTGGTGTGCTATGGATTGTTGTGGGTGCTAAAAATCCTGTGAGAGATTGAGTGTTGACTGGTTTGGGAAGCTAAGTGACACTCTGGAAGCATCATTGTGGATTCACAGCCCTAGCTCATGGGTGACACTATTGTTGATACTTGGAACAACAATGTCTATGGTTGGGTGGAACGCCCTTGGTTTGCATCCAGTTGGTGATTCACTTCATTAAAGATAAGTTCTCTCTATTATCGTTTTATTTACTTGTGTATTTATTCCAATGTGTATTTATTTATCTATGAAATTCATATCCATAGTATGCATGCTTGTTGGTTATTGGTGTGTATGACATATGGTTCATTTATTTTATGTTGTAGCAAGAATATTGATCTATGCATGTGAATACTTCATGCATCTTTATTACTTAAAATTTAAATCAGAAATCAAAATTAGTCCAGAGTGGGCTTGAAGTGGTGTATCCCATCCTGGGGGTGGATGGGTACGTTACACGTCGGTTTGGTAATGACGTTGGTGTGTGCTTGACATGTGAATTATTAATATCATATCACTTTCCATTGATTTCATGGAGTTTGATTAAGGTGAACCATTAGTCATAAGTTTCCTCACTTTTAAGAAGGGAAAATTTTAATGGATATATATCATCCATGGGCTAATTTTCCATGATTTTTCCAAAAAAAGGATTCATCAGTTTCTATTTTCTCTAAAATTGATTCGCCCAAATTCTATAGAATAAAATTACTTTTCCTTAAAAATAGCCCAAATTTTATAGAAACTATATAAAATCCTTATAAATTTGAACATTTTTACAAAAATATCGTCGAACATTTTATACTTTGCATATTAAGGACTAGACAAGTAATATTCACCAAGGTTTCTACATTTTAAGATAAATTTCCATCGTTAAAAGTATCCCTGCTTTCAATTTAGTGACTTAATCTACAAGAGAATATTCCTACTAATTGTTTTCCCTTAATAATTTATAGAAAGAGATCATTTGAAAATTATTGACCTCTTGTTGAGTGTGAGCCAGTATGGAAGCAAGATTATAGTTACACACAAGGGATTTCTTGTTCATCTACTACATGATTATGATTAAGTATTCTACCATTGTAAGATATTGAATTTAAGAGTCTAATGCCATGCATAAATCTTCTTGTAAAGCATGTGGCTCAACTTTCTTATTGGATGAGGTTCCTAGTCCTCATGCATAGGTTAACTTATTTTTTCCTTCGAAATCAATGAGGATCCCCACTCCTGCCACCCATTAATTGATATAAATGTTTTGTTTTTTTTAAATAAACAAGATGAG
The DNA here is from genome assembly GCA_010110895.2 of Picea sitchensis. Classification (NCBI taxonomy): domain Eukaryota; kingdom Viridiplantae; phylum Streptophyta; class Pinopsida; order Pinales; family Pinaceae; genus Picea; species Picea sitchensis. The sequence goes on along the minus strand of SNQJ01S0128399.1, from coordinate 6,197 downwards.
AATCCTTCTATTCAATCCAGGAAAAGTAAAAATTGATACATCGACTTGCTGATTGCAAAATACCCCCATAAATGAAACACGAGAGAACTACAAACTATCCTATTCTAAAAGAGAGCCACAATGAATGCATAGGAATAACAAGATGAAACATACAAGAAAAGAAGAAAGGGTTGGATCATTATGTTGTCCGAAGAGGATCATTTCTTCCTTTTTTCTTACGAACATCAATCCAACTAGAGGAACTGATAGGCTCAACAACATTCTCCATCAAATCCAGGTGGCTTGAGGAAATGGAAGAATCTTGAGCTACTGAAGCGAAGGGTGCTTCTTTGTCACTGCCTGCATTATCCGATTCATGAGGATGTTTCTGAGTCCCAGAGAGAGGGGTTGTGGCCATGATTGTGTGATTTGATTCATCCTTTTTGATGGGGGGGGGTGAAAAGGCTAAACTGTAGGAATAGGAATCAATATTTCTTAATCTTCTAGATTTTGTGTTGAAGCCCAAGGCTGGTGTTTTGGATCTGCAATTTCTTCTGTGAATTTGTTGGAGACTGTGCTAGTTTTGTAGAATTCAGAGGAGTTGGGATGTCTTTGTGATGTTGTGTGTTGTTATATTAAGAGGTCAAGCGAATTTTGTGATTTTTAGGGTCTTTCCAACCATTATCCCTTTTACGCGCTCTAGCGGATAAGGCTAGTGTTGGGGATAAAGTACAAGTTGCCTAGAGGTGTGCTGTTTAATGACAGGAGCGACACTTGAAGGAGGTATTCTCATAATCAACCATATGCATGCAAGGATCATTATCATCCCAATCTATAAGTATTCTATCTAGAATCCCTTGATTGAGATCAATTTCAACGCATATGCGGGTGAAAGTGACAAAGTTTTTCGTTATCCATTCTATGTCAATATTGATGAACTTACCCAACACATTGCCCATGGTATGTAAAAAAGATGAAGTATAAAAATGTAGAGTTAGATTGGGGAGTCTTACCCAAACCGATGTAGTCATGGTAGTCATAGTCAACGGGTTGAATTCAGGGAACATCTCTACATGGAAAGACCAAATCTTCCCTAGAACCAAGGACCTTTCTTTAGCATTCGTTGGAAGTCTTCTTTTGTGGAAAATTTGACAATGAAGAACCATTTGGAGCAAAAGAAGAGCTCATGAATTGACAATCAAGTCTTGTTTACCCATTCTCTTACGCGTTGGAAGTCTTCTTTTGCGGAAAATTTGACAATGAAGAACCATTTGGAGCAAAAGAAGAGCTCATGACTTGACAATCAGGTCTTGTTTACCCATTCTCTTAGTGCAGAGGCCAAGGTCCATAGTCCATTGAAGCAACAAATGAGGTATTTTTTCTGGTAGATAAAAGAAGAGCCATAGATGTGGGGATATTCGACATTTGTTGTTGGAGTTTCTGCAGACTACTCCATAATCAAGGAAGAGCCAAAAATCTCCTTTGCTTCTGAAATTTCAGCCTTGGACTCTGTAGGAGAGGGAATCCTTATTTTCATGGAATGCTTGTAAGAGCTTGGATGATGGAGGATGGAGCACCTCCACACAGTCTCTAAGGGAGAGAAATAGTTGTGTTCTTTATATTTCCATAACCCGATAGCATAGATCCATCCACAAGTTGTCGTCCTTCAAGGATTAGTCGTTGAAAGCAAGGAGAAATACTTGTAGCCTCGTGGATTTGGGTTTTGAGATAAAAAACTGAGTCTGAAGCCTAAGAATTGAAGCAGAGAGAATATTTGTCAATGGTATTTATGGAAAGGTGGAATCCTTCCACAATGTTAGAGCTGGCCTCAACGCGATATTCAGAAGAAAGTCTCAATCTTGTGTCTGTCTTAACTAGTTTCCCATAATAGAGCGAGGGTTGAAGATCCCCTAAGGGTTGAAGATCCTTGAGGTCTCTGATAGTTGAAAGGTTCCATTACTCTATATCCAAGCAACATCAGAGGCTAGATTTCATATATTTCCGCACCCACAGTCTCTCCTAGGCCTTGATCCAACCCCGAATGGTTGGTTCTCTCTCTCTCTCTAGATAGCATGTTGGAGCCTCCCTCATTCTTTCTACAGTAAACAAACTGTCCTGAGTACAAACCCTCGACAACTACAAATAACTCCTTCGGATTACTGTGATGGAATGTGTGCTTGAAGGCCACCTTGCAAAGGGGAGCACCGCGATCGTGGTCATGCAATACATCAGTCATGATTTCCCTGATGTAGCCATTGCACATGTCGTAATCAAGGCTTATGAACCGTGTCGGTCCCTTCTTGTGATGGGTGAGGGATGTGAACAATGAATTTTCTCCTCTTCTTTGTGTTGTCTTTCCGCTACCGGTATCTCCGACCAAAATCAAATTCTGATATTTGTCAAGCATGTCAAGGAATTCATGACGTTGCAGCCACATCAATAGGGTTTTTCTTTTGTCGTGAATTTCATAGTACCTAGATGAATATGGGCTCTTGTTCCAGGTGTTCATAGCAATAGCCATTCCATCTCCCTTTATATTGATATAAATGATAATAAAACAAAATAAAATATAAATATTAAAATTTAACTAACTCTTAAATTTCCTTAAAAAATATTATAAATATTAAGATCTTTAATATTGAGATAAATATAAATCACTTTTCTCCAACCTTATATACTAGTAATATTTTATTATAATGAGATTTCA
>SNQJ01S0128397.1:3551-26115 GCA_010110895.2 Picea sitchensis | reverse complement strand
TTGGAATCATCTTGTATTTGTGAATTCATATGATGTATAAGGAGGTTTCCCCCTAGAATAGGCTTATTATCTGAATTTATCTCTTTTTCAAGGCTTTGAGTACTTATTCTGAGGTTTTATGCTATTTTGATATTTGGTTCTTAACATTTGGTATTAGAGCTAGATAATCCTCAGGACTGGCTTCCTCAAAACAAGACTTCTTGAATGTTTCGATACAATTTTTTTATAGAATGTTTCAAGATCTGAAATTTTTATTGTGTAGAGGAGACACATAGATATAACTTGGGTCCAATTTTCATATCTTGGTTCGTTATATTTTTGTAGATACATTATGTTCAAGTTAGGGTTTGTGACTAGTCTTGAAACTAGTCTAAAACAGGTCTTACTGGAATTTTCTCTCCCAATGTTTTTCGGCTTGGTTTTAGGTTTTGAAATTTTTATAGTACGAACAAAGAATAGTTAAGTATCTTGTGTACAAATTTTATCCCTTTATTCTTTATACTATGAAAGTTATTCTCTATGGAAAGTAGGGTTTTTGGCTGGTCTATATTTCATTCTAAAACAAATGTTCTTGGGAAAAATGTTATATATGAATATACAGACATCCAAATTGTGTGAGAATTGTTCCATTAGTTAGGGTATAGACCGATGTTTTATTGGTATAAATTTAAAGTTTTTAAGTGAAGACAGTGACACATGGAAGTCTGTACAAGTTCGCTTTCTTGAAAGGAAAAAACATGAGCAAATATTGGGAAATTTATCATAAAATTATCTTGGAGAATCCAATATTGGTCTAACCTGTGGGGTTGGAAAGAAGACACATCAAGATACCTTAGGACAAAATTTTAGATTCATAAGGGACAAAATTGCAGAGCTACAAAAGAAGAAAGGTTATCTAGCAGAACAGTCTCCAAATCAAGGTTTTAAAAGCTGTGTTTGTTTTTTGGAAATTTGCATATCTTTTGACTAGAGAATCCAATTGGGGTGATTCAAAAAGTGGAATAAAGTTGGATAAAAGGAGTATCACATAAATTTGGGAGAATCTTATGTTTTTTTAGGTATAGATGTATTCCAACGTCTTTAAACATAGGAGTTTTCGTTACTTGTCATCGCTACTACCCGGGGACTATGTGGTTCTTCCACGTACCTAGAGTATATCAGAAGGCCCCTTTCAAACAGTTGCGCATTAGACAACACTACTGTGGATTTGAGCTCCCAAGTACCTGGCGTATATCAGGAGACCCCCTAGAATCCTGAGATCAACCGAGTAAACCATTTGGTCGTCTTGTTTCTATAGTACACCGAGAACAACCCTCGGGGAGATCAATCTCTAGTACCTGGGTAGTCAGATAGTATGACTAAGGGCATGCTCAAGCCTCCTTAGTTAGTTCCCTGAGATAGTTGGATGAGTATTATTGTTGGACCCCACACATATATCAAATATTTATAGCACCTGACACTCCCTTGTCTGTGAGGACATCTACCTAATCCAATTAGGAATTCCTATCTTGCAGTGATACTTAGACAACATGCCACCAAAAAACGGAAATTCTACACCAAATAATCCCTTAGACAGTCCTACTTCGACTCTTGATGAAGGTGAAGAAATTCCCAAGGACATAGATGATTTAAAAAAGAATCTAGTAACAAAAGATGAACTACAAAGGATGATGGATTCAACTGAAGTTAAGTTGGAAGCGATGATGGATACTAATATGGATGGCTTAAAAGAGGATATCATGGAAGGGTTGGAAAATTTGCTAATAGAGAGGCCACCTGAAAGTGACAATGTATCCCATGAAATTCATGATGAGGACACAAGGAAGATGAATCAAGACTAGAGACACTCTAACTTTGGGTTGAAGACCAACCACTTTCCTAAGATAGAAATGCGGAAGTTTGATGGCAAGGATACAATCACATAGATACTCCAGATGGAGCAATTATTTGATCTACATGTTGTGCCTCACACACAAAAGGTACGAATTTATTCCTTATATTTAGAACCTAATCAGTTTGTGTGGTATCGATGGCTTTGTTATCGCAAATCACTTTTCACTTGGACAATTTTCACAGAAGAAATGATAACACACTATGAGGATACACAGAGCAATACCTTCTTCATCCAATTGACAAATGTCAAGAAAAATGGTTCAGTTGCATAGCACATTGAGAACTTACAAAGATTGAATATAAAAGTAACAAATATTCTATATGACCACCTGATTGATGTCTTCATAGGAACTCTAAAGGATAACATTCAACATGAGGTTCTCCTTTGGGAACCCAAAACATTGGAGAATGCATTTAGGGTGGCGAGAAATGTTGATAGTAAAAATCTGGCTATGGCTACTAGAAGGACCACCCCTAACATATATTGAGAGAGAAATGTTCCTTCTTCTAAACCACCTCAACCTACAAGGTTGAAAACTCAACAATTGGAGGAAAGAAAAGAAAAAGGTTTATTCTTTAATTGTGAAAGCAAGTACAGTAAGGGACATAAGTGTGGTGAGAAGAAATTATTTTACATAGATTGTGAAGAGAAAGGAGAACAACAACAAGAGCAAGAACAAGAACCATCTCAAGATGAAGATGTAGAAGAGATTTCTTCTGAAGAGATGAATACCACCATATCATGTCATTCATTGGCTGGAATTAGCACTCCTCAAACCCTCAAAATTGAAGGATATATCAAAAAGAAAAAGGCAATAGTGATAATTGATTATGGTAGTACTCATAATTTCATTCACTGTAAATTATCCAAAGCTCTCAATTGATTTATATATCCAGTGCTAGAGTTTCAAGTAATGATTGCAAATGGAGGAAATATCAATTTCTCATGAAAATTACATAAGATCAATCTTACTATGGGGGAATATGTAATGAATAGTCCAATGATTGATATACCCATGTGTGGTGTTGATGCCGTACTAGCGGTCCAATGGTTACAATCATTGGGAACAATGGATTTTAATTTTCAAGAAATTTTCATTGGAAGGAAAGGAATTTGAGTTAAGGGGTATCATAGGGAAACCTAGTAAGGTGGTAAGCTCTAATGGCATGACAAAATTATTGAAAAAGGGGCATCAGGGTGTAATTGTAAAACTATGCTCATTAGATTTTAAAACATATAATCCATCTATTTCTCTAGATATCTAAGGGATCATTGATAAGCATTCCAAAGTATTTGAAGATATTCCCAGAGGTCTTCCACCCACTGACGATCATGATCATGCTATTCACTTAATTCCTGGGAGTGTTCCTATTAACATCAGGCCTTACAGATACCCTTATGCCCAGAAGAGTGAAATTGATTGTATGATTGAATAAATTTTAGAGGCTGGAATTATTATACCTAGACAAATTTCCTACTTTGCACTGGTGGTAATGGTACTCAAGAAAGAGGGCTCATGGCGTATGTGTCCATATTATAGAGAGCTCAACAAGATCACCATTAAAGATAAGTTTCCCATTCCCATAATTGATGAATTGTTAGATGAACTACATAGATCAATATACTTCACAAAGTTGGATTTCCGTTCAAGGTATCATCATATTATAATGAAGGAAGAAGATATCCCAAAAACAACATTCAGAACTCATGAAGGCCATTATGAATTTTTGGTCATGCCTTTTGGCCTTACGAATGCACCTTCCACATTCTAAGGGTTGATGAATTCCATTTTCAAGCCCTTACTTTGAAAATTTGTGTTAGTATTTTTTGATTATATACTAATCTATAGAAAATCTTGGGAATATCATGTTCGATATGTTGACAGGGTGCTAGAACTACTAAAGGAGCAACAACTATATTCCAAACCATCCAAATGTTTCTTTGGGGTGAAGGAGGTAGAGTATTTGAGTCATATTGTATCTCATGAAGGTGTCAAGGTAGACTCTAACAATATTAAATCCATGATGGACTGACCAATTCCCAAAACATTGAATAATCTTAGAGGATTTTTGGGTTTGATAGGTTACTACCGCAAGTTTATTTAGAACTATGGAAGAATAACATCACCTTTATCTGCATTAACTAAGAAGGATGCATTTTCATGGACTCCATAGGAAACTCAAGATTTTGAACAACTTAAAGAGGAAATGTGCAAAGCTCTTGTCTTGAACACACCAGAATTCACAAAAACCTTTATTATGGAATGTGATGCCTCAGGAAATGGCATTGGTGTTTTTCTAATGCAAGAAGGAAGGCCCCTTGCTTTTGAAAGTCGGCCACTCAAGGGAAAGGAATTACACAAACCCATTTATGAGAAGGAAATGATGGAAATACTACATGAATTGAAGCAATGGCGCCCTTACCTAATAGGTAGGCACTTCAATGTCAAAACAAATCATGAAAGTCTTAAATACTTATTGGAACAAAGACTATCTTCAGAAGAGAAACAAAAATGGGTGACCAAGATGTTGGGTTATGACTTTGAAATCGTCTACAAAAAGGGGAAGCAAAATGTTGTGGTAAATGCACTCTCAAGAAAGTATGAATATGTTAAGACATTTCTCTGTGCTATATCTATCATCCAACCTAATTGGATAACATAAGCAAGGGATGAATAGAAGAATGACAAAGAAGTGTGGCATCTCATTCAAAGGTTGCAGTAGGATTCCAGTGCATCTGATACATTTACATGGAAAAATAATTCACCATGGTACAAAGATAGCTTATATTTATGTAAGAACTCCCAACTCAAACAAAAGGTAATTTTGGAAATGCACACCTCTTTGGTAGGAGGGCACTCAGGATTTTTGAAAACCTATCACAAGGTCAAGAGGGAGTTTTTTTTGGATGGCCTTAAAAATGATGTTCAAAGGTTTGTGGCAGAATGTTTGGTTTTCAAACAAAATAAGGTGGAAACAGTTAAGACCCCAAGTCTTTTACAACCATTATCCATTCCAGGTCAGCGTTGGGAGGAGTTTTCCATGGATTTCATCACAGGGTTACCGAATTCTGAAGGAAAGAGTGTCATCATGGTCATTTTTGATAGACTTACCAAGTACACACATTTTTTCACTCTCTCATCCTTTCAAAGACAATACAGTTGCTACCGCATTCATGGAGATAGTTCAAAAGCTACATGGAAGCCCAAAGATTGTTGTAAGTGACAAATATCCCATCTTCACTAGACATTTTTGGACATAATTATTTTCTTGTTTGGCTACTCAATTGGCTCATATCTCATCTTATCATCCTCAATCGAATGGACAAATTGATATAGTGAACAAATTTCTGGAAGGCTACCTTCGTTGCTTTGTCTCTGATAAACAAACACAATGGTTCAAGTGGTTAAATTTGGAAGAATGGTGGTATCACCCACCATCCATTACTTCTTCTCTAAAAGAAAATATAAGGTTCAAGTAGTGGAAGATCACATCGAGCATCAACAACAAGTTCTCCAAATCTTAAAGGACAACCTGACCATGGCACAAAATCGCATGAAACAACAAGCAGATCAACATCGTAGTGAAAGAAGTTTTGAAGTANAAGTAGTGGAAGATCACATCGAGCATCAACAACAAGTTCTCCAAATCTTAAAGGACAACCTGACCATGGCACAAAATCACATGAAAAAACAAGCAGATCAACATCGTAGTGAAATAAGTTTTGAAGTAGGGGAATGGGTATTTTTAAGACTACAACCATACAAACAGATGTCCCTCAAGAAAGCTAAGAAGGATAATAAATTATCACCGAAGTATTATGGCCCTTATAAGGTGTTGCAAAATTTTGGTACTATGGAATACAAATTGGAGATGCCTGCATCTTCGCAAGTACACCCTGTTTTCCATGTTTCATGCTTAAAGAAGGTTATAGGTGACAAGATCCCAGTTCAAACTATATTTCCAGAGCTTGACAATGAAGGAAAAATCATATTAGATCATGAAGCTATCACTGACATAAGAATTCACCAGCTAAGGAGTAGATCAATTTCAAAGTATCTCATTAAATGGAAGAAACTACCTGCTGAAGATTCCACATGGGAAGATGAGTATTTTATACAGAAGCATCCATAACTACTCAAGCGTTGAGGACAACACTTGTCTGAAGGGGAGGGGCATGTTAAGCCCTAATTCATGGTACATTACCCCTCAATTGGGGAATATTACATTAGAATTGTTATTTTATTTATGTTGTCTTGGGTCCATTAGTTGTAATTGTGCTTCCTAGTCTCCTATATATACCAAGAAGACCTTTTCATTTGGAATCATCTTGTATTTGTGAATATATATGATGTATAAGGAGGTTTCCCCCTCGAAGAGGCTTATTATCTGAATTTATCTCTTTGTCAAGGCGTTGAGTACTTATTCTGATATTTTTATGATATTTTTATATTTGGTTCTTAACACATGATACAATTAGGCAAGGATCAAAGAAGAAGATATCAACATGACAACATTTAGAACAAGGTATGGCCATTATGAGTTTGTAGTGGTGTCATTTGGGTTGTCAAATGCACCAGTTTTCTTCATGTGTTTGATGAATGATATTTTCATAAATTACTTACATACATTTATCATTGTCTTATTGGATGACATACTTATCTACTCTAAGTATGAAGAAGAGAATGAACAATGCTTGAGGATGGTGTTACATGTGGAGATTCAGTTTTATGCCAAGCCAAGAAAGTGCTCATTTTATTAGAGGAAAATTCATTATTTGGGCCATATTATTTCAAAGGGAGGGATAGAAGTGGATCTTGAAAAGATAAAAGCCATTATAGGATGGTCAACACTAAAGAATGTATCGAAGGTGAGATATTTCATGGGACTTGCAAGTTATTGTAGAATATTTGTTTAAGACTTTTCAAGGATTGCACATCCGATCACTTTATTGCAAAAGAAGGGTGTGAAGTTCGAGTGGACCTATGAATGTGAAGAAAATTTTCATCACCTGAAGAATTTATTGACAAGTGCACCAACATTGAATATTACTAATCCAAATGAATATTTCAATGTGTACATTCATTCCTACAAGGAAGGGCTTGGAGGAGTCATTACCCAAAATGGGCATGTGATATGCTACGAGTCAAGGAAGTTGAAGGAACATGAGGCACTATTGCACATATGATTTAGGATTGGAAGCCATATTTCATGCCTTAAATATGTGGAGGCATTACCTCATGGGAAAGATATTTCAGTTGAGGACAAACCATAGTGGTATGAAATATTTGTTTGGACAACCAAATTTGAATTCCAAACAAATTAGATGGATGGAATTCCTTAGTGAGTATGACTTCGATATAAATCATATCAAAGACAATGAGAATAAGGTGGCTGAGGAACTCAACATGAGAGTACATGAGATGCATGTTATAACCATTATCATGTACAAATACAATTTGAAAGACATAATTTTGGAAGCTACAAAATCTGATCAGCACTATATGCAAACAAAAGAAATATTACAACAAAGTAATTTTCAGAAAAAAAATTAAAGATTATGAGTTGAGAGAGGATGAAATCCTCATGTATAGAGGAATATTTTATGTGCCTAAATATCAGGAGCTAGAAAATATATTGTCAAGAGAAATACATAATGTTCCTTATGCTAGGCACCCAGGATACCAGAAAACAATTGTCATTGTAAAGAGTTAATATTTTTGGCCAGATATGAGGAAAGAGGTGGTTGATTATATAGCTAGATGTATAGAATGTTAGAATATAAAGGTTAAGAAAAGACATCTAGCTAGATTTCTATAGCCATTTCCCATTCCTGAGTGGAAATGGGAAGTTGTGACAATTTATTTTATCACCAAGCTTCCCAGAACAATGAAGCAACATGATTCCATCATGGTGGTGTTTGATACACTAACTAAAGTTGTTCATTTTATTCCAGTGAAACTAACTCACAAGGCGGTTAAAATTGCATAGATTTACATGAGATAAATTTTCAAGCTACATGGTGTCCATAAGGCAATTGTTTCTGACAAAGATCCAAAATTTACATCAATTTTTTGGAAAGGATTGTTTAAAGGATTTGGGACAAATTTGAATTTTAGCATAACATATCACCCAGAATCACATGGGAAAATAGAGAGGGCCAATTGGGTAATTGAATATATGCTAAGAATGTATGTGAAAAATAAACCATCAAAATGGGAAGATTATCTACATTTAGTGGAGTTTTCTTATAATAATGGGTATCATACATCTTTGAAGATGAGCCCATTTGAAGCATTCTATGGCAGAAAGTGAAACATGTTGGTGAGCTGGGACAACCCAACACACAGAGAAGTGGTTGGTATGGAATTTCTCATATTAATGGAAGAGTAGATGGTGAAAATAAAGTAGAATTTAAGGGTTGCTCAGGATAGGCAGAAAACGTGTCCAAACAAAGGCAAAACTCACAAAGAATTCAAAGTGGGAGAGCATGTCTACTTGAAAGTGAAAGCTAAGAAGATTTCACTTAAATTGGGGAGTTTCCCAAATATGGAAACAAGATACTATGGACCATTTGAAATCTTGGGGAGGATTGGTCCCATTGCTTACATGCTTGCACTGCTTGCATCCATGTGCATTCATAATGTATTCCATGTGTCTTTCTTAAAAAGTATGTTCCTCATGTTAATCATGAAATTGATTGGAATGTGATCCAGGTGGAGAGCAAGGGGGACTTCCAGGTCCAACCGGTGTTCATATTGGACAAAAAGGTCAATGTGCTCCAGAATTGAGCCATTGAGCTAGTAAAATTGTAGTGGACCTGCTACGGTCCCGGGGATGCCACATGGGAGAATGATTATGCCATGTCAGAGGAGTACCCACATATTTTTGGATCTTTTGAAGAATTTTTTATTGTAAATGTGTATATAATGAACTAAGGACAATTCATAAATAAGGGGGAGGGGAATGTAATACCCCTAGGCTGAACCCCAATTGTAAATGTACATATGATTTATAGGCTGGTGAGCCAAGATGTTTTGGGCTAGAGTGCCTTTGTATATATATGTTTTGAGGCCTAAGTGCATATGTGATTTAGGTCAGGGAGCCTATGATTCAAGAGAGCAACAATCCTAACAAATGTGATATGTAATCACACTCGATTGTATTAATAAAATACATCACTATTGTAGACCAAGCTAGACAAAAGAGTAATTGGGGATAGGACTCCACCAAAGGGAAAGGGATCTAAGTCAAGGGGTTTAAGATAAATTATGAAGAAAATAATATTATTCCTAATTTGTAAGTCATATGATATGTTTTTATCCTAAGTTCCTAAGTGGGGGAAACAAATCACCAATTGGAGTCAAAGGTAGTTCCTAGAATGACAAATGTTAGAAAAGGAACATGCATATATAATGTGGGGAATTAGTGTAATTCTCATCATCTACTCATTCATTCCACTATACCATCTATACAATTTTATGGATAGAGTGGGAGATGTGAATTTTATTGTTACCCAATAAATCCTTGGTAGTTTGGGTTGAAGAATCAGGTTGTCAGGCATGTGGAGAATTCTCTTTGGGTGAGATAACTGTTGGCAAAAGGTTTCCCTGTGTGTTGGCCTAGTGGGTGTTGTAACTCCTTGAGTAGCCTTGTGTTCCAAGTGCCATGGATCTCATATACTTCCTGATCGACCTATTTTTGAAGACCTATAAGGGAAGTGGGATAGTCTAAGGATTGTTGAGCAAAGAAGGGTTACACTTCCTAGGGTGGGACAGGTTGTAGGGAATGAGAGGTTGTGAATTGGGAAATTTTGTTGGAGTTTGAACCTGGGAATGTCCTTTATTGTGATGTCTGTTAGACCTTAGTTTGGCTTAGGTATCATTTTCCTTGGTGGATTCATAGCCCTAGCTTGGAGGTGACCTGTTGTTGAGAGTGTATGAACAACAAAGTCTATGACCAAGAGGAATGTCTAGGGTCTGCATTCAGTCAGTGATCTTAATTAAAAATATAAGTTTCTTTTATGTGTTTATAATGATTTCTACGTGGTTAATTATATTAACTTTGTTATGGTATATTTGTATATATTTATGCATTCATTTATGTTGTTAGAATTGCATATTCGTTGCATATGTAGGGAATGGTAATTAATAAATGGTATCAGAGAAAACATTTTCTGTTGTGTGGCTCAATTTGGAGGCTGGGGACATTACAATATTGGAGAAAATTATAATGAATCTCTTGTATTATCCAACTAAACCCATAAATTATCTCACTTCTGAGACATTCTTTGGTCTACTCCATCCTTTCATTACCCCAATCTATTTTGGATCCACTATTATGCCCTCCTCTAAGACAATGTGGCCCAAATAGTAAATTTTCTTCTGATAAAAGGTTCAATTGATCAAATTTTCATACAATTGGTGTCCTCTCAACACCTATAGAACCATCCCCAAATGCTTCTCATGCTCCTCCTCTATGTTGGAGTACATAAGAATAACATCCAAGAAGACAATAACATTTTCTTCTAGGTAATATATAAACACTCCATTCATTAGACACAAAAGTAATTGGTCCATTCGTCAAGCCAAATGACACCACCAAAAACTCATAATGGCCATACCTTGTCTAAAAGGTCATCTTTTTTTTTTGTTTGTTAATTTGTGCGAGACCTGTTGGCTATGCGATTAACCTGTGGCTTGAGAAACCACGACTCAGGGGCATCTAAGCCATCAAAATCACCTGGGGATCGCACTCGGCCTGAGACACACCAACCCTTAACATGGTTGGATTTTTTGTCCCCGCAGGTTTTGAATCGGTGACTTTAACATCACGGAGTGGCTTAACAACACACTCCGTCACTGACTGTCCTACACCTTGGGGACATCTAAAAGGGCATCTTGCTAGTATCCTCTTCTCTAATTCTCACATGATGGCAACCTGACCTTAAGTCAATCTTGGAAAATATCCTTTCTCCTTTCCATTAATCAAAGATATCATATATCCTTGTGTTGAGATCATTTCTTGCTTCTGAAATTTCCCTCCCCTTTTCTATTTGCCCAACTTCTTTTCTCCCTTTTTTTTCCCTCTTCTATACTTACATGTTCTCCCCTTTTCCTTTTTCCCTTATACTCTCCTTTTCTTGTTCTACACTTAGTCATTTTATTTTAGAATGGAGGGTGTAGGGGTTGGCAGACTTGCAGATCCTTATCTCCATCCACACCCTCACATCAAAAGTTCGACCAACCATTGCACTATCCTATACTTAGCCGATTTTACAATCGCGGGTTCCCGAGTTGGTGGGGTCAAACTCTCACACTCCATGTTACGTGATATACATTTTTCATCCAAAAGATCCACAATCTACATTTTGACCATTGGACCCCCCCAACTCCTAAGTATCTCATCTATCCTTTGTTAGGTACGACCGACCGTGTTACAACACTTACTCATTTTTCGACATTCCGCAGTCACGGGTTCGCGGGTTCTCGGGTTCACAAAATCCTCAAATATTATTTTTCTCTTGTTTGTCCCCGCCACCTTCACATGTTTCCCAATACACATTTAGTATGCTTTAATGCTAACAACATATCATGTAGGTTCCATAAAGATAGCCATTAATGAACTAAGGGGTTGAGGAGATATCCTATTAAAATGCATTAAACCAAGATTTGCGAAGGATTATACTATCCCTCTCAAGCGTTCATTTTAAACATTATCTAGAGAAAAAGAACATTTTCGTCAACTTATGGCAGAAACTTGACAATAGTTCTGTGGAGATACATTGAACATTTTTAGGCATGAGGACCAGAACTTTTAGCGGTCCAGAGCATATTCTTATTACTCATCCCCTTCTGCCAAAAAGGAAGTAATCTAGATGTCTGGAATCTCTTTTGCAGGCTGTGTCCCGGAGGTTTTTGATTGTAAGGAGTTGGTTGCCTGGTTCACTGAGATTGTAGGTTGGCACATTTAAAAATCCTTTCCAGGAAATTTCATGGCTTTTCACGAGGGTAACAAGACAAGAAACAAGAGCCAACATTTCCCTCATGATTCTTTACATTTTATACTTTACGATCAAGGAAAAAGACATCTTCGATTGGGGAAAGTTGATTTCCATTGAAATATCTTCCCAATTGTCACAATACAAGAAGGAGAAGAAATTCTTTATGTCATCTTATTTGGTCTTCGCGATAGCACATTGTTGTTAGTTTCCGAGATTATCTGTTTGTAAGAAGGTAAACTGTTAATTCAACCCGGAAACCTTCTGGTATCAAACATTATGGAGGCACAAAGCCTCCCATCATTTTTATGAATTTTTTAATGACTTTGTCTCTATTTTAAATGTTTTTTGTTTGGAAAGGACACCCCTCGGATGTCTGACCATGCGAGTAAGTTCCTAGATAGGAAGAGGGCACATGCCTTCCATGAATATTTACAGACAGATTTAAAAAATGAAGGTTTTTACCTTGACAGGGTCGTACCCTTTAGTTTTAAACTTACCAATATGACATATTTAAGAAGAAGAGAGGAGGATCTCCCTTCTTCAAACCAGATAAAACAACTGAACACATGCTGGAAGGAAAAGGTTAAAAACTTGAATATCATTGTCCAAGCATGTAGCCAAGCCATAACAAGGAGAGAAGAATTATTCAAAAGGCTGACTGAGATAGACCTAGCCAAGTGCACCAATCTGGTCCAAGACCCCAAATTGATTCTCAACTCATTGTTCCTAACCAAGCAATCCTTTGACGAACAAGTTGAGATTTTTAAAGGGTTATCATTTGAAAAGTTCTATGGCATTCTTGAGTATAATGAAGATGACATAGATAACTAGCTAGTGGATTATTTAGTATAAAATCAAGATATTGAAGAAGCTTTGTGTAATATTTCCATTGATCTAAGGGACTTGGAGGGTGATATTTTCAATATAAAAATTTGGCATGAAATCAATGTTGCACCAATGAGAAGCTATATCGAATTTTGGTTTAAAAAAACTATCGACAAACTAACCGATGAAGGGAAAAAGGGAGTTGAGACAGTTCCTATAACTATCGATGAAAGAAATAAAAGGAAAATAGCAAGCAAGTGACAAAGGATATATACCATCATAGTAAGTTCATGCTGATCACATCCTTCTTTCCTTATCGATTCCTTCATCTAGTTACTCCACCTCTTTAAATAGAAAGGTTTAACCGAAGACTGGTAATTTCCCTTTTCTTCTTACCAGGTCCTTTTGTCTTTCATCGCCCACTTTCTTCCTTCTACAAAATTCATTCTTATATATGTATATTTTATTTGTGGTCCATGAGAGCCCCAATCCCAGTCTTTATGGAAAATGCATTTAAATTTCAGAGAATATGTAATAAACTATATATTTTTTAGAAATTTCAAGAGAGCTATTTTGGGAACAATATCGATTGTACTTTGTAACCCAATTTTCTGAATATAAAGTATTTTAGGTTGATATATCATTATTGTTTTTTTATTTTCCCATGTATCACTCTATCAGAGTTCTCTTATGCATGCAGATCATTTTTTTTTATCTTTTATGTGATCATAAATCTTTAGCCCAACTATGATGGATGTGAGGAAATTTAATTTATTTATTTTAAATGTGCGAATGTGTGCGGTTCCTGGTCCATTCTAAGGAACTTTCTTTAAAGAAAATAAAAACATTTTTCGTTTTTGCATCTTTATCTTTTTTTTGATTACCATGACGGACTTCTCTAAAAGTCCCACATTCTGAATACCTAGAGTCCTGTAAAAATCATAACAAAGTAGTATCACCTCTATAAAAACGCAGGGGGATTTGTATCCTCGTGAGGTTGTCATTTCGGTCCTAACAGATTCAAGCATCAACATTTTTGGTGCCCATACTAGGGACATGAACTAAAAATTCGGAACCTGGCCCAACGTTTGTGAAAGAATATATGAATTTACCCAAGGGTAATCAGCCCCATTTGGAAATTGGATTAAATAATCAACGAATCATTTTACACCAGTTGTACAATCTAGTAATAACAACAAACCAGACTTAAGAAGAGTTATAAAGGCCTTGGAAGATCTTATTCCAAGAAGAAGAAAGAGAAATCCTCCGAAGACAGAGGAGAGAAGAACGAAAAGATCAAAGAAATCAAAGGCTAGCTAGAGCATCACAAGAACAAGGTCGACAATATTGAAGCTGGACCAATAAAAGGGACCCATTACCATAAGAAAAAGTAAGCAAATCTCTATCCTTAGAAGTGAAAAGTCTATTCCTGAAGTCTCCCCAAACATGGCTGCAAGAGACGAACAATCCTGAGACGAGCATCATGAGGAGAGACAAGGAGGTAGAAAAGATGCCGCAAGAAATCAAGGAATCCCAGGGTTTGGAAATAGAAGGAGGGTAAGAGATTCCCCTCTTAATCTTATAGGTGAACAACATGATCTCCCAGTTCTCCCTAAGGGCACCTTAAAGGAATTTTTTGAAGATAGAACAATCGATGCAAAGAGGCATCTGCACTTATTTCTTGACGTTTGTGACTTTCACCAAGTTGGATATGACGACGTCATGGTAAGGTTGTTTCTGCAAACCTTATCAGAAAGAGATTATGAATGGTATAAAATATTTCCCACTAGATCCATTCACTCATTTAAAGACCTCGAAGCTATGTTCCTAACAATGTTTTCCCCTCCAATTGCTTACCATACCCTCCTCACCAACTTCACCCATATTGGGTTGAGGAAGAACAAAAGGATACGAGATTTTAATATCAGGTTCAATAAGACCTTGAGTAGAATTCCATAAGATAAAATACCAAATGAACTAGTCATTCTTAGTTGTTATAAGAATGCAATTCCCCCGAATGTAAAATATGCCATTAGAATATCCCAAATGGATACTTTGGAGGAGGAAATGACTAAGGCCACTAAGATGGAAGAAATTATGATTGAGACGTGTGTCAACCCCGACATTATACTGGGAAGAGTACAAAGGAAGATGGGGAGATTAAATATTGATAATCAAGGAGCTTCCAGCTCAATAAAGAATGAATAATTCAAAACTTGAGTGGATCAAAATCAAACGACGGGAGGAGGAGTTTTCAAAGGAAACATACCTGACGTAAAGGTTGACCCTGTGGAGGAAGAGGAAACTAAGAAAAGAATTGAAATTTCACAAATGAATAGAACCATCAAACAAATGAAGAATGAGATAACTAGACTGAGAAGAGGAGATAATTACATGCCAAACCCAAGAATTCCAATCCCCGAGCAAAGGAAGAACCCTCCCCCTAAAAAAAGACTGAGGTTTGAGGATACTGTTAACCCACAGAGACAAAGGGTTCCGAGACAACCTACTCCAAACGTGGTTGTTCTGGATGATTTCCATGACGAGCAATTAATTGAGAAATAAAATTATTACTTACCTAATGAAAGATTTGAAATTGTGCATATGGACGGATGCGAGACATCCATGTATATATTTGAAGAGGGCGACAACGATCCTAACTTGCAAGAAAATGTCGCCTAGATAAGAGGGTTTGTAAATAGACCAAAGAATAAAGGAAACTCTGATAAGGAAAAATAAAAATAAAAAACAAATGAAAATGTGTCGAATGAGAAAGTGAAGGATGGAAATGGAACCAAAAGGAAACACCTGGCATCCAACTCCCCTCAAATGACGTATAATGTTGTGGAGGACCTAAGTAAATTGAGGATAACTCTTCCTTTTATGGAAGTGGTGAAGATTCCTCGACAAAGACTAAACATTTTGAAGTTGTTGGATGATCCATCAGAAAGATATGAAGTTGTTGTTACCGATCCAAAACAGAGCCAGATCCCATCAATTGCCAATCTAAGAGGTAAAATTTCACCCTTCTAAATTTCAATTGAAAATCATGATGTTTCATTACATAATTGTTTAGTTGACACTGGTGTGAAAAATAATATAATGCCACTTGCGGTCATGGAGTCATTAGGCATGATTTCAAATAAGTATTATGAAACCGATGAGAGAATATATGCAATTTATTCTAGAAAAGTGCCAACGTATAGAGAAATCAAGGATTTTTATGCTTGGATTATAGCAGCCCCCATATCATTAGAGTTTTCAATATTATTATGGTATACCTTCCTCCAACATACAGAGTTGTGTTGGGAAGAGACTAGACATTCATGATCGGTGGATATATAATGAATGATGAAAGTTGTATGATTCCACCAAGAAAGGAGAGAGCGATGATTAAAGTACCCCATGAACCTAGAAAACCCTTCTCTTTCAAGAAGAAGGGCAATGAATTAATAGAATATTATATAGATGTTGGGATTGGAAACTATGTTATCCTAGAAATGGAGCACAACAAAATCCTAGAGCAAGTTCAAGGCTTTGGGAACCAAGAATTTTTGTTTAAAGGCTATGTAGGATGTCATTCGATGGAGCCTGTTCTAAATCTGGGAACTGAGTTGGAATTGTCCTTTTGAGTCAAAATAAGACTATGCATTCCCATGTTGTAAGAATGGATTTTTCATGCACAAATAACAAGGAAAAATATGAAGCTTTGATCTAGGATATGATCCTTTCATAGGAAATTAAAATAGAACATCTCGTTGTGATTGGAGACTCATAGTTGGTCATCAATCAAGTTACCCAAAGGTACAAAATCAAAAGGGAAAGACTTAAGTTGTATTTCAAAAGAGTTAACGAACTGATGGAATCTTTCAGCTCCTTGAACATTGCTTTCATTCCAAGGGACAAGAATCACAAGGCCGATTCACTAGCCTTGGTATCCCCATTATCAAACCCAGACAATGTCGAAAGAAAAACGTCTTTCCAGGTAGAAAGACATTTTCGACCATTTGTGCCCGATAATGTTGAGTACTTACAAGTATTTGAGAACGATGAATTGTTGGAATTTTTTTTGTTAAATGATGATGATGAAGAAGACAATAGCTAGTATGTCATCCCAAAAGAATGAATACAAGATGAATCTTTGTTTACAAAAGATGATCATGCCGAGAATCTCCTTGAAGAAGTTTCAGTTCAAAAGGTGCAAGAAACGAGAAAGGTCAATATTGGAACGGACATGTCCCCGAAATATGTCAACTTGGGAGTTGATTGCACCAATGAAGAGGTTGAACAATATGTTTCCCTATTCAAAGAATATATTGATGTGTTCACTTGGACCTATGATGATTTGAAATCCTATGCTAAAACTATATTCCAGCATATCATTCCTTTGAGGGAAGAAGCGAAACTAGTGAAACAAAAAATAAGGATGATGAATCCCAAGTTCAAACCTTTGGTAAAAATCAAATTGGAGAAATTGAAGAAGGCAGGGATAATTTATTCCATCATACATTCAGAATGGATCTCAAATCCAGTGATTATAAGAAAAAATACTAGGGAAATCCAGATGTGTGTTGACTTCAGAGACCTTAACAAAGCAAGAAAAAAAATAATTTTACTTTTCCTAACATGGAGTTTCTTCTACAACAAGTTACTGGATCGGCCTGCATGTCCATGTTGGATGGTTTCTCTAGATATAAACAGGTCTTGGTAGCTAAGTAAGATAGGGCAAAGACAACATTTATCACACCATGAGAGACATGCATATTATAGAATGCCCTTCTGTTTGAAGAATGTTGGAGCCACATTCCAAAGGGCCATGGATCATGCGTTCATCGGGTTGATAGGAATGTTTATGGAAGACTACCAAGATGAATTGATGATGCATACAAAGAAAAGGGAGGATCATATCCATCATTTAAGAATTTTTTTTTAAAGATGTATATTATACGACGTTTCTCTGAATCCAAAGAAATGCTTGTTTGTTGTGACTCGAGGAAATTTTTTGGGCCATAGTGTATGAAAGGAAGGGATTTACATAGATTCAGAAAGAGTTAAAGCAATAAACGATCTCAACTCCCCAACATCCAAGAAGGGAGTCCAGTCATTCTTCAAAAAAATCAATTTTGTGAAAAGATTTGTTCCTGACTACGCAAGCATCAAAAATCTGATCAATCTGTTGTTGAAAAAGGAGTAGAGGTTCGAATGGACAATAGATACTCAGGAAGAATTCAAAAATATAAAAGGTTAAATCACCACCTCTCCTGTCCTCATAAGTCTGGACTTCCAAAGAGACTTCATTATCTATTCATTTGCTACAGGGATAGTTGTTGCATCCATTCTCACTCAAAAAAATAACAACGAAGAAGAACTTTTGATATGTTTTATGAGAAAAACCCTACACGACTATGATTTGAGGTATTCAGAACTCGAGAAGCAATCCTTTGTTCTTGTAAAAGTAGTAGTGAACTTTCGGACATATATATTAAACTCCCATGTTATAGCTTATGTTCCCTCATCACCAATGAAGATGCTTCTAAATCAACAGTTGAGAGAAAGAAAATGAGCTAACTGTTTGGAAAAGATAGAAGAATATGATATCGAGATTAAACCTCTAAAGGAAATAAAAGGACAAGGTTTATGCAAGCTCATCACAAATGGGGATTCGGTTGATGGGATGATTTCAATTTCATTCAAAGAACCATTAGTTAATTCAGAATGGTACAGAGATATTATATTCTACTTAAGTTCCTAGAAATTTCCTATCACCATGAACCCCAAGAAGCGAAGGACATTGAAGATGAAGGTGAACCAATACGCGTTGATTTCTGACATTATGTTTAGAATAAATTTTGATGGTATATTGCTATGATGTGTCGATGAAAATCAATCCCAAGAACTAATCAGAGAATTCCACAGGGGAATATGTGGTGGAAATTTTTCACCTACTACAACTGCCCACAAAATAATCAGAGCAGGATTTTACTGGCCATCAATATTCAGAGATTTGTATGCCACAATAAGGAAGTGTTTATCATGCCAACATTTTTCAGGAAAAATGAAGAAATTCACGATGCCTTTGCAGCCTATTGTGGTAGAAAAACTTTTTTACCAATGGGGACTCAATTTTGTTGGTCCGATTAATAAAAAATATAGCAAGGGGAATATGTACATTCTAACAGCTACCGATTATTTCAAAAAATGGTCGGAAGCAATGGTGCTAAAGAAGGTTGATGTTGAAGAACTGATCAAATTCCTCAAAGACAACATTCTTTCGAGATTTGGTGTCCCTGATAAATTTCTCACAGACAATGGTTCGATATTCACTGGGTCAAATTTCACGGAGTTTTGAGGACAATATGGAATCATCATGGGTCAGTCATCGAATTATTATCCACAAGGTAATGACCTTGCTGAATCCACAAAAAAAACACTTGAGAAAATACTGAAGAAAACCGTTGATAGGAACCAGAGGAATTGACATCTAAAGTTGATGGATGCATTATGGGAAAGTAGAAAAACTCTAAAGGATAGCGCATGGATGTATCCATATCTATTGGTTTATGGGAAAGAGGAGAAAAATCCAATTAATGTTGAGCTCAATGCATTAATATTTGTGGTTAATACCTAGGATACAGAAGACAGTTCACCCATCCAAAGGAGAATCAACTAGTTGTTGAAGTTGGAAGAGGAACGAAGCAATGCCCTGGATCGAAGTTCTCATAAGTAGAAAAGAATCAAAATATATTTTGATCAGAGAACAATTGTGAAGAACTTCTAGAAGGGAGAGCTGGTGTTACTTTGGAACAAGTCCAAGGAGAAGTCGTCCATGCATACAAAGTTCGAAGCACGCTGGATCAGACCATATGTTGTCAAAAAGATATTGGGTTTTAACTCCTATATGCTCCAAGACATGAAGGGAAAAATATTAATGTTTCCTGTCAATGAGAAACATTTGAAAGGTTTCTTCTCCTAAGAATTTTTCATTCTCATTTTACATAATTTTATTTTTTGTTCGATTTGTATATTCTTACATTGACTCCATAGCCCAATGGGCAGACTCACCCGGTCATGAGAGATTATGGATTCTTGACAACCCACAGAGGGTTATCATCCCATAGTTGGAGCTTGTTGTTGAGATCATTTCCCACTTCCGAAATTTCCCTCCCCTTTTCTATTTTCCCAACCTCTTTTCTCCCTTTATTTTCCCTCTTCTATACTTATCCATTTTCCCCTTTTCCTTTTTCCCTTCTACTCTCCCTTTCTTGTTCTATACTTAGTCATTTTTTTTAGAATGGTGGGTTCTTGGGTTGGCAGACTTCCATATCCTCATCTCCATCCACAACCTTGCATCACGAGTCCAACCAACCTCCACACTATATTATACTTAGTTGATTTTACAATCGTGGGTTCTCGGGTTGGCAGGGTCGAACTCTTGCACCCCATGTTCTGTGATATAAAATTTGCATCCAAAAGATCCGCAATATACACTTTGACCATTGGATCACCCCCCTGGCTCCTAAGTATCTCATCTCTTTTTTTTTAGGTCCAACCAACCACATTACAACACTTAGTCATTGTTCGACCTTCCGCGGTCGCAAGTTCTCGAGTTCACAAAATCCTCAAATCCTATTTTTCTCTCATCTTTCCCTGCCACTTTCGTGGGTTTCCCAATACGCATTTTGTATGATTTAATGCTAACAACATATCTTGTAGCTTCTGTAAAGATAGTCATTAATGAGAGAAGGGCTCGAGGAGATCTCCTATTAAAACGCATTAAACCGGGATTTGCGAAGGATTATATTATCCCTCTCAAATGTTCATTTTAAACATTATTTGGAGCAAAGAAACGTTTTCTTCAACTTATGGCAGCAACTCAACAATAGTTCTGTGGATATACATTGAAATTTTTCGGGCGTGAGGACCAGAACTTTCAGTGGTCCAGAGCATATTCTTACTACTCATCCCCTTCTGCCCAAAAGGAAGTAATTTGGACATCTGGAATCGCTTGTGTAGGCTGCGTCCTGGAGATTTTTTATTGTAAGGAGTTGGTTTCCTGGTGCATCAAGAGATAAATTCCAATACATTGGATCATTCAATTGTGGGACCATTCCCTTGTCTCTATGTCACCTCAGGTATTTCTTAAGATGTTGAGACTTCTTGAACCAACACTTACCTTCAAGGGTGAAGATTGCAGAGAATTCTTAAAGAAGCATGACAATGGGTTGGACCTCTTACCTGAGTTCTTGTAGAACCCAACGTTCATCCCTAAGGACATCATGAGATTGCAGGTTGGTGCATTTAAAAATCATTTCCAGGAAATGGATTGGCTTTTCACGAGGGTAACAGGACAAGAAACTACAACCAAAATTTCCCACATGATTCTTTACATTTTATACTTTATGGTCAAGGAACATGCCATCTTCGAATGGAGGAAATTGATTTCCATTTAAATATCTTCCCAATTTTCATAATACAAGGAGAAGAAATTATTTATGTCCTCTTATTTGGTCTTTGCGATAACACATTGCTGTCAATTTCCGAGATTATATGTGTGTAAGAAGGTAAACTGTGAATTTGACTTGGTAACCTTCTGGTATCAAACATTATGGAGGCACAAAGCCTCCCAACATTTTTATGAAGTTTTTAATGACTTTGTCTTAGTTTTTAAAGGGTTTTTTTTTGGAAAGGACACCCCCCGGATGTTTGACCATGCGAGTAAGTTCTTGGATAGGAAGAGGGAACATGCCTTCCATGAATATTTATAGGAGGATTTGAAAAATGAAGAAGTTTTTTACCTTGACGCGGTCATACCATTCGGTTTTAAAGTTACCAATATGATAGAGTTGAGAAGGAGAGAGATGGATCTTCCTTCTCCAAACCAGATAAAACAACTGAACACATGCTAGAAGGAAAAGGTTAAAAACTTGAATATCTTTGTCCAAGCATGTAGCCAAGCCATAACACGGAGAGAAGAATTATTCAAAAGGATGACTGAGATAGACCTAGCCGAAAGCACCAATGAGGTCTAAGACCCAAAATTGATTCTCAACTCGTTGTTCCTAACCAAGCAATCCCTTAACGAACAAGTTGATATATTTAAAGGGTTATCATTTGAAAATTTATATGGAATTCTTGAGTATAATGAGGATGATGTAGATAAATGGCTAGTGGATTATTCAATATAAAATCAAGATATTGAAGAAGCTTTGTGTAATATTTCCATTTATCTAAGGGACTTGGAGGACCAAATTTTCAATATAAAAATTTGGCAAGAAATCAGTGTTGCACCAATGAGAAGCTATATCGAAGAGTGGTTTAAAAAATCTATCGACAAACTGACCGATGAAGGGAAAAAGGGAGTTGAGACGGTTCTTGTAACTATCGATGAAAGCAATAAAAGGAAAATAGCAAGAAAGTGACAAAGGAGATATACCATCATAGTAAGTTCATACTTATCACATCCTTCTTTCTTTATCGAGTCCTTCATCCAGTTACTCCACCTCTTTAAATAGAAAGGTTTAACCGAAGACTGATAATTTCCTTTTTCTTCTTACCAGGTCTTGTTGTCTTTCTCCTCCCACTTTCTTCCTTCTACAAAATCAATTNAAGGGAAAAAGGGAGTTGAGACGGTTCTTGTAACTATCGATGAAAGCAATAAAAGGAAAATAGCAAGAAAGTGACAAAGGAGATATACCATCATAGTAAGTTCATACTTATCACATCCTTCTTTCTTTATCGAGTCCTTCATCCAGTTACTCCACCTCTTTAAATAGAAAGGTTTAACCGAAGACTGATAATTTCCTTTTTCTTCTTACCAGGTCTTGTTGTCTTTCTCCTCCCACT
>SNQJ01S0128393.1:18926-38654 GCA_010110895.2 Picea sitchensis | reverse complement strand
GAGATCATTAGTTCCCATCGCATGGAAAATCTACTCAAATGGGGTCATTCTGGTGTTATCACCCAACTCCATGCCATACAAGCAACAGAGACACCCTTGGTACGGCAAGACCTCCAAGCCATCCTTTCTAAACATCAATTGGTCTTTTCCACTCCTCAAGGCCTCCCTCCTTCCCACAGTGTTCATGATCATTCCATTTCCCTTGTACCTGAAATCCTTCCTCCCAATATCCATCTGTATCGTCACCCCTTTTCCCAAAAAAATGAAATTGAGAAAATGGTCCAGGAAATCCTTAATGCAGGCGTTATCCGCCCTAGTACGAGCCCCTACTCGTCTCCTGTGGTCATGGTCCTGAAGAAAGAAGGTTCTTGGTGAATGTGTCCTGACTTTCATGCCCTCAACAAACTTACCATCAAAGAAAAATTCCCCATTCCTGTCATTGATGACCTCCTGGATGAATTGAGTGGTGCCCAATTCTTCACTAAACTGGATCTCCATTCGGGCTACCACCAGATACATATGAAAGAGGCAAACATTTCCAAGACTTCCTTTAGAACTCATGAGGGCCACTATGAGTTTTTGTTCATGCCCTTTGGCTTGTGTAATGCCCCCTCCACCTTCCAAAGCCTCATGAATCATGTCTTCCGTCCTTTTCTCTGCCATGTTGTCTTAGTTTTCTTTGATGATATCCTCATCTATAAAAAAACATAGACATAACATCTTGCTCATGTGGATCGAGTTCTCCATCTACTCTCTCAGCACCAACTTTTCCTGAAACTGTCTAAATGTGCTTTTGGTGCCTTAGAAGTAGAATACTTGGGTCATCTGGTTGGAAAAGATGGCGTCAGGGTGGATCCTAAAAAGATTGAAGCTATGCAAGACTAGCCTCACCCAAAGACTCTTAAGAGCTTACGTGGATTTGTAAGATTAACAGGGTATTATCGCAAGTTTGTCAAGAATTATGGGAAGATTGCAACACCTCTCACTGCTCTCCTAAAAAAGAACTCTTTCACTTGGACTCCAACCAGTGCTCAAGATTTTCAGAACTTGAATATGTCCATTTGCACCACTCCAGTCCTCGCAAATCCATCTATGAAAAGCAAATGTTGGCTATCCTGCATGTCGTGGATCTGTGGCATCCTTATCTATTGGGGCAACGTTTCCAAATTAAGATATACCATCAAAACCTCAAGTATATTCTGGAAAAACGCATTTCCTCCCAGATCAACAAAAATGTGTGACTAAACTCTTTGGATATTATTATGAGATCATTTATAAGAAAGGCAAAGACAATGTGGTTGCGGATGCACTTTCTCGAAAATATGAAGATGAAGGATCCCTTTTTTCTCTTTCATTCATTGTACTAGATTGGCTCCAAGCCGTTTTCTAGGATTGGCTACAAGATCCCAAAAGTTCTCAATTGATCCACCAATTGCAGTCCAAGGCTCCAACTTCCCCAGGGTACTCTTGGCTCCATGAGGAACTTCGATACAAAGGCCATTTGTATTTAAGTAAACAATCAAAGTTTAAATCCACAATACTTTTTGAGCTTCATGCTACACCCACAATAGGGCACTCCGGGTTCACCAAAACCTATGACTTGGACAAACGTTCCTTTTTCTGGGATGTTATGAAATAGGACATTCGTAATTTTTTAGCTGAATGTGATGTGTGTCAACGCAACAAGGGAGAAATAGTCAAATCACCGAGCACATTACAACTGCTCCCAATTCCACTTGCTATTTGGAAGGATATCTGTATGGATTTTATTACCAGCTTACCCAAATCGGGAAATAAATCCATCATCATGGTGGTTTTTGATCGCATTTCCAAGTATGCTCATTTCTGTGCCCTTCAACACCCGTTTACAACATCCATGGTGGCTCAAATCTTCATGGATCAGGTCTTCAAGATTCATGGCATGCCACACTCTATTGTTTCTGATCGCAACCCAACTTTCACAAGAAATTTTTGGCAAGAACTATTCAAGATACAAGGCACCGAATTGCATCTTAGCACAACTTATCATCCCCAGACTGATGGCCAAACGGAAGTTGTCAACGAGTGTTTGGAAACATATTTGAGGTGTTTTTCCTCGAAAAATAAAAATCAGTGGGCTCAATGGTTACCCATAGCTGAATGGTGGTACAACACTTCATACCATATAGCTACATGCATGTGCTCTGTCCATGCTTCTCCCACTTACTTTGTTGCTTGAATTTCTGCTCAATTTTGACTGCATATCGATAAGCAGCTCCCAGTGAGGAGATGTCCAAGAAATAAATCTATGTTTGGATGTACCTGTGTAGACCACTGAGGTACTTCAAAACTAGGTGCCACTCGAAGTCTTTGATACCCATCTTTGAGAATAAGGTATGAAAGGTGTTGGTGTACTCCACCACCGTCTGGTCTCTTTTTTGATGCAGAGTTGTCCATCTCATGTATTGGTCATCATATTTTCCGACAGGGTAGAACTCCTCCTTAAGGGAATCTATAAAGGCCACCCAAGTGGGTTCTCTCCTAAATAGTGTAGTTTCATTTGTGATGTACCTCTCCCAGTAACCTTCACACCAAGATATGGCATGGGGAAGGGATTTAAGGAGAACGAAGGTGATCTTTTCACTGTCAATTTTTTTTTGGATAGAGTAATAACCTTCTAGCAGAATCAACCATTTTTCTAGAGCATCTGCATCTATCTAGCCTTCAAATAAAGGGATATCAAAATTGAATTGTACCTTGAAGGGCGTCGCACTTGCAAAATTGTTTCT
This sequence comes from Picea sitchensis, assembly GCA_010110895.2. Taxonomy (NCBI): domain Eukaryota; kingdom Viridiplantae; phylum Streptophyta; class Pinopsida; order Pinales; family Pinaceae; genus Picea; species Picea sitchensis. The sequence goes on along the minus strand of SNQJ01S0128393.1, from coordinate 35,886 downwards.
TGTCGAAGATGCCTTTAATTTCACCATTAGTAGTGTTCGAAGGATAAGAGAAAAATTTTCCATCATCTCGTTCCTTTCTCGCACGAGGGCTTCCTCGAGCAACGTCTTGAAAGGATCTCTTTCTCTTTCATCTCTCTTTTCTTTCGCCATGGGAGGTCGCTTGGGATAGCAAGAGTGGTTATCCTCAAGAGAAACTATCTCGAGACTCAGATATCTATACCCTGACCTCGTCGGGGACCTGCTCTAAGAAATGACAAGGAGCATACTGCTCTGATACCACTGATCTAGATTATTTTGAGAACAACATGAAGATATAAATATAGCAGAGATATAAAAAGGAAATACACAAAGATATTGCAAGAAACATGGAAATATAGTGAAACCCAACTTCTATTAATGAATAAGAGAGAAAAACACTATAGAACAAAAATTGGCAAAATGGGGTAGCTTATCTTTGAAAAGAAAGAGATGTTGGCTACGCTTCCAATTCATTCACAACAAGTTTACATCAAACTCCATTTCCTTCTTAAATAGCTTCCTTCACCTCAATTATATGAGAGAGTGAGAGGAGAAAAATTCCCATGATGCATGTGGGATAAATTGGATTAAGTTTATAAAATTCCATAGGCATGTAAAATACTAGGAATTCTCGTTGGTCACCCATCCCAATACTAATATAGCCCAAGCGTTCTTAGCGTAGTTTCTAATGGGATCGATGCGTGCTTGTAGCTATGTTGTAGAGGCATCACAAAGAGACCATTACATTGTGTGCAGGAATTAACAAATTAAGATTACATTACATTCCATCCCCCATACAAAGGGTGAATGTCATGGTTTATCAAAACCACATGCTCAAAGTGGTGATTCAATGAAAAGGTGGATGGCCACGAGATCCATCTTGATCAAGTTGTCTTGTTTGGTGAATGAATCCAATCTTCCAGGGAATCAAGGAAGATGTATTTTTGTGTAACCACCAATGTCCATAGATTGGTGATTGATATAAGTCACCAACATGCCTCTACTACCAATGCCTTGTGTTAGCACTAAGAGTCACACTCAGATTTTGTAGGAGGATAAGACCATTACCCATCAAAATGTTTTTGGAGGTATTGGAGTTTTTATGAATGGAGTCAAATGGACAAAACTCAACACAATAATGTTTTAACACCGGCGGACAAGCAATGCATAGGAAATGAGCTCCTCATTAACTTCAGACAATGGTTTAAGGATAAAGGTGAACAGAAGGAAGACTTAGTGAGAAATATGGATAAGTCTTCCATGGGAATCAAATCTTTCAAGCAGCTTAGTGAAGAAAAAATCAGGCACAAGAGAATTCTTCAACTTAAGTTTCAGACACTGAAATATGTCACAGGAACACATTCACAACAACATAATGATCAAACCTCCATCACTATGCGACTACAACAACTCATACGGATCCTCCATGCACAGGCATTTCCGGTATAAGAAAAAAAAAAAAGATAAAAGAAATAAAGCCAGTTAAAGTGATCCCTCAATACTGTAATTAAACCTACATTACAATACAACTACAACCCTTGTATGGATCCTCCAATTCTGGTGTTTGACCTGATTAAAAGATGATAAAATAATTTAACTACAATGTCTGAAAGTCTCAAGTCTCATACAAACCAGAGAGAACAACTCTGTAATCAAAATATTATTACAAAATAGGGAGCTCTGCTCAACTAGTTAACGACCCTAAAAAAATCTTGAACTAATCTATTTACACTCCATCCCGGTCCCTGAAATACGGTAGTGTGATGCAGCCATCCCATTTCAAGTTTTTACATCGTGGATCCCTTCTCTCGGTATGCGTGTATCCTTCGGACGTGAGATCCCAGGATAAACATGGGCTTGCGAGGGAAAATATGTCTATAGAGGGTTACCTGTTTGGCGAGGTTTTCTCCATGGCTAGACCCTCCATTCCTTATATTTATGGAGTGACTTGAGGTTTCAACCACCCTCCCTTTTCTTCATTAATCTTTTTCTAAAGGGATCACAATGAGGCTTAATGTCTAGGGGGCGACCACTTGCTTCTCTTCGATTTGACGCTGAATAAGAATGTGATTGGCTGAGCTATCAAAGGTGCAGTTATATCCACCTTTGCTTTTGATCACACCCAGTTCACCACCTTCATGCAGTAGCCTTTTTCCCTTACCATGGTTTTGATTCGCGAGGATCGATCTAGGATTTTAGCGTTCGAGATGTTCCATCCCTTATTGAAGTGTGGTTCATCGATGCGATGCAAATCGTACTTTAGAACCCACTATTTTAGTGCCCTTCAGGTTATCCGTATCAACTTGGGATCATTATAACCACTCTTGGAGATGGCACTAATTTTGTCACTGAACAACAACACTTCCCAGAGGATGATCTAACATGGAGGCCATATGTCACCATGCTAATGTGTCATGAAAGAGGGGTGACACATCGATTACCATATGGATTCAGGTGTCATGGGAACGCCACATGTATGAACTGATGGCTACCACATGCCATTTTGGCATTTCGAGGCTTCGAGGTCCATGTGAGATGGAACTCACGAGAGTGAATGATGATGCGTGTCGATCGGGAGGACCATGACCGAGGGGATCTTTGGACTCAGAGAAACTACTTCAAAAGAGAAATGGGAATTAGAAGTTGCTGAAACTCCACGGAAGCCCAGACTCATGAAGTAAATATTATTTGGTTTTGGAGGGATGTGTGGCTGATCTGCAACTCCAGTACTCGGAGAATGGAGAGGAGTCTAAAACTCCCAAAGCCCAAAGTCCCAAAGAAAACTACCACCATTATATTTGGATGGACAGGCGGTAGCAATCAGTGGACTTTGGGAGAAAACACTTAAGTAGCAATAACGAGAGAGGAGAAGTTGAAACTCGAGGAGCCGAATTCGAAGTAAATCATGATTGTTCTATGGAGAAGGACATGTGGTGCACGATATTTTAGCTCTAGGACTTCTGTCTAGAACTATACCTTGTGCAACTTTGACATTTCGAATGCACAAGAGCCACCAATATGAACTATACAGGGGATCTCCACCGTTGAAAAAAAAGACCTGTCTGTTTGCTTGTTTCGAGCTCACAATGGACCGCTTTGAGTGTTTCAACTTGTGCCCATGGCTTCTTCCTACTGTAAACAAGGACTTGGATGACCTACTGCCCTTGAAAACTATATGTGATAACATTTGGCTCCATAAGGGATGGCATGGTCCCTGTGAGATGCCAAGAATAGAAGTAGGTTCAGTGCCTTTGTTGTTGGGTTATGGAGTCTTTGTTCAAATTGAAACTTGAGACTGCAGCTAAAACCCAATTGCTTTGTTGGGCTATGGAGTCTCTTATTCAAAACAAACTCTGCGAAAATCAACCTGCTTGAAAAACAATCTGTGAACTAAAATTAAATGCTTGAACTACAAGATTATTCTCCTACTACCTACTCTATTAGGTTGGCTCCATCAATCATGTGTAATTAGATTTCCAATGAAACCAAGAAAACATTTAACTGATAACCGTAGCGATGTGCATGTCACTTTTTAGAATAATCCAAAGAGGATCTATCAAATGTGACAAACATTTGGAAGGCATCTGGTACTTACAGTTGAAAATGATGATCATGGTAAAACTTTCAACCTTTGATATTTTGGAAAAATAAGAATCCATCCATCTTGCTATTGGATCTTCAAACTCATGAAAATCATCCATCTGGTTGAGAGGACAAAGTTGTTGTTGTGTAATATATGCATTACAAACAAGACTTAGTTGCTCATGTCCTCGTTCAAACAGCTCATAAAAGTCATGTGATTCACAACCATAAAAGGAAACAAGATATCCCCTGATACTTCTCATCTTGTTGTTTGGAATGAATGGGTATGTCTTCTGCATTGTTGTTTTTTCCTCATTCTAGCTCCAACATGTCATCTTCATACTTATAGATTTCCTATTGCTCAACAATTTCAGCAGGAAGGGGAAACATTTTCTCCTGACCTTCAAAATCACTTTCCTCATAGTTAATCAAATCTTTATGAGAACATAGAAAAGTAAAATGCATCATAACAATATTAACTGAGTCACCTAGAATAATGAAAGATGTATCGAAATCCTTGTTATCATCAATTTCATCATTAATGTAATTCATAACACCATCTTTTTTAATAAAAGGATCATAATAAGACTCATATATAACTGAATCTTCCTCACTTCCTCAACGGAAAAATACCTACTACTAGAATAAATAATAAGTGGTACTATAGAATATGAGATCCAAATTCTTCACAACATTTTTCAAAAGTAAATCGGTTGGAAAAAACCTTTTACAATGCTAACCGAATGCAGCATGGGTATTTACATTCGAGGAGGAGATGCTAGTAGGGGAAAGGATCGATACCACTCTGAGGCATATCCATATAATGAGTACATGAACATATTCATTAATACATCATCATGATGTATTCCCCAATGATGCATGAGTTCATGAAAATCAATAAAATGCTGTGAGGGTTGTCATCTCTATGTTCTCTAAATCTGGGCAAGTAATCACCCACTCATCTATAGTAGGAACAGCATTTGGAAAACCATGAACAATAGAAATTAAAGGGCTTCCGACCCAAGATGGCATATAAAATATGATTTCTTGAAACTGTGGAGTCGCCATTGGATTAATTAACCATGGAGTCTCTAGGTGAAAAATTAGGCACAAAGGCATTCTTGAAATTAATTTTCAGACACTGAAATATATCACAACAACATAATGATCAAACCTCCATCACTATGCGACTACAAAACTCATCTAGATTCTCCATGCATGAGAATTTGACATAATAAGAAACAAGATAACAAAGGAAATTGACTAAAGGCGGTCCGCAATGATACTGTAATCAAACCTACATTTACAATGCCTGGCTACAGCCCTTGTCTGGATCCTCCATGCACAAGTGTTTCAACACAGATTAAACAATATGATGAAAGAAGATAACTTCTATTAACATGAAAGTCCTCAAAAGTCTCATAAAAAACATAGAACAACTATGTAATCAAAATAATATTACAAAATTGGGAGCTTTGCTCAACCAATTGTTGACCATAATAAAATCTTGAACTAATCTATTGATACTCAGATCAGTCCACAGCTACCAGGAGTGTGAAATGGCCATCCCATTCAAGGTTTTACATCTATGCATCCAACCACGTCTGGATTGTGTATCCTTGTCAAATGCAAGCTCAAATCAACATGGGCCTGTAGGAAAAATGTCCATAGGGGTACCTCGGGCTGAAAGGTTTGTCTCCACGGCCAGACCCTCCATGCCTTATATTTATGGAGTGAGTTGAGGTTCCAACCACCACTCCTTTTTCATTCAATTCTTTTTTTCCCAAGATCACAATGAGGGGTTAATGCCAGGGGTGTATGTGCTTCTCTTAGATTTGGCGTTGAATAAGTGCATTGATTGTAGGGTGGTAGGCTGGTTTGGATCCACATTTTTGAGTCCATGATTCACCACCTTCTGCCATGTATCATTTTCTCTATACCATGAACTTTGATTGTGTGACCACTCTATAATTTTAACGTTAGAGCATTTCCATCCCACATAATGGAGTGTGAGTGGTTGATCTTATGCAAATCACGATGCAGGAAACCTTGCTATTTTTAGTGCCCACTAAGAATCTTATCCTACTTCCAACTTTAGGATCATTCAAACCACGCTTGGAGATGGAATTGAACGAGAACACTTCCTGGAGGATGATCTGACTTGGTGGCTTGATGTCACTATGATGGTGTGTCATGAAAAGAGAATTTGACATGTGTCATCTGAGATGGATTCCAAGTGTCATGTAGATATTAACAAAGAGTGTACATATGCGAGATTGATGACACCATGTAATTTGGCACTTGAGCTGAGAGTATGAATGCATGAGCCAGAGCTCGAAGTGAGCGGCGACCATCGATCCGAGGAGGACACATGGAAGGGATCCATTAACTCTGGGAGAAAAAAAATTGGATGAAAATGAAGTGGGAAGATGAAGCTCCCAAAGCACGAACTCTCAAGTAAATATTGATCGTCGGCTCCGCAGGACTTGTGGCGCCTGATCTGCAACTCTGAGGGAAAGTACTCTGGAGGAAATCAGGAGGAATCCAAAACTCCCAAATCCCGAAGTCCCAAAGAAACTACCGTTATATTTGGATGGACCGCGTGACAATGATCGTTTGACTTGAGGAGAAAACACTTTCTACGATGGCCGGTGAGAGGGAGAAGTCGAAGCGTCAAAACCTTAATTACCAAAGTAAATCATGATCGTCCATTAGATGGATAAGTACTCATGGTGCTTGATACTTAACTCTAATGCTTCTAAATGGCACCATACCTTTTGGCGTTTAAAATTCCAGATACATGAAACCCGATGATACAATTGCTCCTGGGATATCCGTTGTTTGAAAAATAAATCCACCCCTTGCTTGCATTTCAATACCGAAATGGGTGCTTTTTAAGTCCACTTGGACATTTCTATGTGAACAAGGACTTGGATGTCTTGCGCTTCCCTTGAAAACTATATGTGATAACATTTTGAAACAGGGGATATATAAATTATTCAACTGAAATTAATCTGTTGAACATGGTCTCGCATTCAAACAAGCCCACTTTGAAAGAGCCAAACCTGCTTGAACAATATGCAAGCTAAAAATTAAATGCTCGAAGTATGATCTTATTCTCCTACTACACTGAAAATAAACACACTGAAAAAAAATATGCTAACTAAAAATTAAATGCTCGAACTATGAGCTTATTCTCCTACTACCTACACTATTTAGTTGAAAACCAACTCAAACATGTATAATTCCATTTCCAATGAAACCAAGAAAAAAATTGAATAAGAACCGTAACTCTATGCATGTCACTATTTAGAATAATCCAAAGAGGGTATATCAAATGCGACAAAAAGTTGGCAGGCATCTGGTACGTACAGTTGCAAATGATGATCATGGTAAGACTTTCAACCTTTGGAATTTGGAAAAATAAGAATCCATCCATCTTGGTATTGGATCTTGAAACTCATGAAAAGCCTCCAATTGGTTGAGAGGAAAAATTTGTTGTTGTGTAAGATATGTATTATAAACAACACTGAGTTTCTCTTGTCCTTGTTGAAATGTCTCATGAAAGTCATATGATTCACAACCATAAAGGGCAACAAGATACTCTCGATACTGCTCATATTGTTGTTTGAAATGAATGGGTATGTCTTATACATTGCTAGTTTTTCCTCATTCTAGCTCCAACATGTCATCTTCAGACTTATAGATTTCTTGTTGCTCAACAATTTCAAAAGGAAGGGGAAACATTTGATCATGACCTTCAACATCACTTTCATCATAGTTAATCAAATCTTTATGAGAACATAGAACAACAGATGCATCATAAAAATGACTAACTAAGTCATCTAGAATAATGCAAGTTGTATCCAAAGCCTTGCTATCATCAATTTCATCATTAATGTAATTCCCAACATCATCTTTTTGAATAAAAGAATGAAAAGAAGACTCATATATAATTGAATATTCCTCCACTTCCTCAACAGAAAAATCCCTAATACTAGAAGAACTAATAAGTGACTGTCAAATATGAGATCCAAATTCTTCACAAAAGTTTTCAAAAAGTAAATTAGTTGGAAAAAACCTTTTACAATCCTTATTGAATGCAGCATGGAACTATTCCACGGAGGAGATGCTAGCAGGGGGAAAGGATCGATACCACTCAAGATCATCTCCCTCTAATGAGTGCATGGACATCTTCATTAATACATCCTCATGATGTATTCCCCACTGATGCATGAGTTCATGAAACTCAAGCAAATTCTCAGCAAGGTTGTCATCTCCATGTTCTCTAAATCTGGGCAAAAAATTACCCCACTCATCTATACTAGGAACAACATTTGGAAAACCACGAACAACAGAGAAATTAAAAGGAGAAAACCTCTGAGACAAGATGGATTCCATCTGAAAATATGACTTCTTAAAATTGTGAAGTCACCACTGGATTCCTTAACCATGGAGTCACTAGGTGAATGATATGCAGTTTGAATGTGTCTGGTCTATGTTCACCATCAAAGATCAGATCTGATCATTGTCATTATCCCAAGGAAAGATATTTCATTACTCCGTTCCCTGAAAATGGTGCCAATAATGTTAGCATTGAGAGTCACCCTTAGAATACAAGAGGATAAGCCCAATACCCATCAAAATGTTTGTGGAGGTAGGTTTATGAATGGAGGTCAAATGGAAAAAAATCAGTACAAGAATGTTTTAACAGAGAAACTGGACAAGCAATGCATAGGGAAATGAGGTCCTCATTAACTTCAGTCAGTGGTTTAAGGTTAAAGGTGAGCAGAGGGAAGACTTAGTGAGAAATATGGACAAGTCTTCCATGGGAATCTAGATTTCAAGCACCTTGGTGAAGAAAAACCCAGGCACAAGAGCATTCTTGAACTTAAGTTTCAGACACTGAAATATATCACAACAACATAATGATCAAACCTCCATCTCTATGTGACTACAACAACTCATCTGGATCCTCCATGCACAGGTATTTCAGCATAAGAAGAAACAAGATAACAAAGAAACTGACTAAAACTGTTCACAACAATAATGTAATCAAACCTACATTACAATACAACTGCAACCCTCGTCTGGATCCTCCATGTACAAGTGTTTCAGCATAGATTAAAAAAGATGATGAAAGAAACTGACTTCTATTAACATGAAAGTCTCAAGTCTCATACAAAACTAGAGAACATCTCTGTAATCAAAATATTACAAAATAGGGAGCTCTTCTCAACTAGTCTACGATCATAACAAAATCTTGAACTTATCTATTTATACTCAGATTAGTCCACAACTACCAGGAGTGTGATCTGTCCATCCCATTCAAGGTTTTACGTCTGTGCATCCTTCTGTCAGACTATGTGTGTATCCTTTTGTTAGACGCGAGCTCATATCAGCATGGGCCTGTAGGAAAAACTATCCATAGGGGTACCTCAGGCTGATAGTACTGTCTCCACGGCCAAACCCTCCATGACTTCTATTTATGGAGTGTGTTGAGGTTTCAACCACCACTCATTTTTCATTAACTTCTTTTTTTCTCAAGATCACAATGAGTCTTAATGCCTAGGGGGTGACCATGTGCTGCTCTCAGATTTTATGTTGAATAATCATGTGATTGCGGGGCCGTCAAAGGCATTTTAGATCCACACCGCTTTTGAACCCGCAATTCACCACCTTCCGCCACATAACCCTTTCTCCATACCATGGTTTCGATTGTGGGACCGCTCTAGAATTTTAATGTTTGGGCATGTTCCGTCCTCGCAATGAAGTGTGGTCGTCGACCTGATGCAAATTTGCGATCTAGGAAACCTCGCTATTTCAGTGCCTCCGCTAAAATTTATCCATCTGTCAACTTTAGGATCATTCAAACCGCGCTTGGAGATGGTACTAATTTTGGTCCTGAACGAGAACACTTCTTGAAGGATGATTTGACGTGGTGGCCTGACGTCACTATGATAAAATTTCATGAAAAGAGAGGTGACACGTGTGAGCGTCAGATGGATGCTAGGTGTCATGAATGACGAAAGCACCACATGTCTAAAATGATGACTGCCACGTACTTTGGCACTTCAGAGCTTGGGTGTGGTCTTCATGTAGAGCTGGAGCTCCAAAGTGAACGATGACCGTTGATCTAAGGAGGACACGTGGCAGGGATATATGGACTTCAGGAGAAACTACTTCAGAGGAAAATAGGAGCGGGGAAGATGAAACTCCCAAAGCTCGAAATCCTGAAGTAAATATTGATTGTCTATTTCGGAGGACGTGTGGTACCTGATCTGCAACTCCGGGGGAAAGTACTCTAGAGGAAATTAGGAGGGGAAGTCCCAAAACTCTCGAAGTCCAAAGTCCCAAAGCAAACTACCACCATTAGATTTGGATGGACACGCGGCAACAATCGGTGGACTTTGAGAGAAAACACTCTGGATGATAGCGATAGGGGTGAAGCCAAAACTCTCAAAGCCCTAATTCCCAAGTAAATCATGATCATTAGATGGAGAAGGATGCATGGCGCCTAATATTTAACTATGAGGCTTTTGTCTGGTGCTAGACCTTGCATAAATTTGACATTATGAATGCACGAGAGTCATTGATATGAACTACTCCTGGGATCTCCATCGTTTGAAATATAAATCCACTCGCTTCTTGCATTTCAAGCATGAAATGGACTGCTCTTAAGTCCTGCGCTTGGACATTTCCTGTGCAACAAAGGACTTGGATGACCTACTTCCCTTGAAAACTATATGTGATAACACCTTGGAGAACAAAAGAATGTTTTTAAGTCCCCAACCACCCAAGGATTTTTCCCGTGCTATGTGATCACATTTAGCCCAGGGTTGTGTAAATTTATCACCTGATCCAGACCAAATAAACCGAGAACAAGCTATCCTTATCATCTCTAATACGCCCTTTGGTATCCAGGATAGTGACATCTAGTGTACTAGAATGGCTCCCAAGACAGATTTGGTTAATGTGAGTTGACCTATTCTAGAAATCCACCTGAATCTCCAACCATTTAACCTTTTCTCCAATTTTTTCAGCAACCATTTCCAATCTTATTTTTGGTAGTTGTTCGGCTTCAACTGAAACCCCAGGTATTTTATTCCTTCTGAGAAATCTTGTACTGACTAATGAAAAATTATCCTATAGGTGGCCACTTCCTTTCTTTCCATCTCTTAAATAGTGAGCGTGGATTTTTGAACATTGATTTACATCCCTATAGCTAAGTGGAAGAGGGAAAGTATTTCTTCTAGGTTTATTGCATCCCCAAATATACCACTGCAAAAAATAAGTACATCATCCAAAAAAAATAGATGAGTGATCCTCATTCTAGAGGAAACCTAGATTCCTTGAAAATCCCCTAATCTGGCTACATTTGCAATGGCCTTACTCAATCCCTTAGCTACCAATAGGAAAAGAAGTGGGGACATAGGGCATCCTTGGTGAAGATCCCTTTCTTAAATGAATAAAGGGGAAGTTTCCCCATTGATAAGGACTACAAAAGATACTGAATTTATATATTACATCACCCACCTTATGAAGGGGACCTCAAATCCAACATGAGTAAGTAGGAGCCTGAAATATGACCAATCCACCCGATCATAAGATTTTGATAGATCAATTTTTAGAATAGTCCCCTTTGATTTTGTTGTATTTAGGCTATGCATTCCTTCTTGGGATACCCCTATTGCTTCATGAATATGTTTCCCTTCGATAAAACCAAATTATTCTTTAGAAATGGATTTTGAAAGTATTGGCTTCAACCGCTGAGCTATGATCTTGGCAATAATTTTGTAAATACAATTGCATAGTGAAATTGGCCTGAAATCATCAAAGGAATGAGGGTTATCCACCTTAGGAATTAGATCAATAAAGGTAGAGTTGAAAGGGATGTGAATTATACCATTGGTTCTATATTCCTCTATGAATTTTAGTAAATATCCTCCAATAAGATAAAATAAACCCATGTAGAATTCAATTGTCCAACCGTTTGGGCATGGAATTTTTTCCTTCTGAAAGATATGAATTGTTTCTTTCAATTATGCTTCAGTGACTTCCACACAGAGTTCTCGGTTCCCTTCGTCATCCACAAATCTAGGAAAGTATAGTACCAATCTTATAATGTTTGTTATGTTCACACGCCTGTCCCCTTTGAATAAAGACAGAAAGTGGTTTTTACCCATGTCCACGAGCCCTTCGAAAGAAGTGACTCAGTTGCCCTCTTGATTCTTTAAACTCCAGATTGTGTTATTTTCTTTCCTCCCATTTGTGTATGCTTGAAAAAATTTTGTATTCTCATCACCATTCTGAAGCCAAATTTCTCTGCTTTTTAGCCTCCAAGCTGCTTCTTGCTCTGCCAATGGTTGTCTTCGCCTTGCCTCGAGCCTTTTCAGATTATCTCTAGAGGAGTTTGAGGTGAATCCATAATATGAATCTTGATAGATAAATTCCAATTGAACCTCAATACTTTGGATTTCCTTCTCCTCATCTCTTCATTTTGTATTTTCCCATGGGATGGCCAACTTTTTTATTCTTCTAATATTTGCCGCAAATTGGACAACTGTTGGGATACCCTCAGTATTACTTAATCCAATCTAGTTAGTCTTGACCAGCCTCTAAAAACCCTCATCCAATAACCATGAGTTAAATTTAAAAGGTGAGGAAGGATTTTTGGGACCACCTTCAAATTCAAACCAAACTGGAGAGTGGTATGATTCACCTCCACTCCCAATCCATTGACGAAATTGAAATGGAAGCATCGCCAAATATTTTGAAATCAAGAAGTGGTCCAACCTTTTTGCCACTCGAGCCTCCCCTACTCTCATATTCCTCCATGTGGGTAGTATATTTAGGGTAACTATATCAACAAGACCTTTGGAGGATAATAGATTGTCAAAGAAAGCTGCTTGACTACCAGGGTGACCTGAGGGGCCCCAACTTTCAGCTTCCCCAAGGGAAAAATTGAAATCACCTCCAATAATTAAATTGTCATCCTTCAATAGATTTTTTCCCAACATGGATTCCCAATAGGTGATCCGATCCAAATTAGGTCCATAAAAATTGATGATTCTGACCTCCATCCCCACACCTTCCATCAAAAAGTCCCCCGCCAAGAAAGAGTCTATAGCCCATGAGTTCATGAGCTTTATACTCCTATATCTCAAGCCGAATACAAGACCACCCAATATTCCTTGGGCATCCATCTCCAAAAATTTCCAACCCGGGAGAAGTGAAGTTAGTATCATGGTGGCCATTATTTCATCTGCTAAGGTTTCTTGTAAAATTACTACATCTAGATGGTGTAAAGTTATTAGCCACTTCAGAGCGAATTTCTTTTGTGGGCTCGCCAAATCCCTACAATTATAGGTGAGGAGTTTCATGGGGGCACCCCTGCGGGGGATTTTGTTTCTCTAAGTGCCCCTAAAAGAGACCATTGTCGTCCAGATGCAATATTGACCAATGCATGGGATTGTGCCTTGGAAAGGTGTGAATTTATTCTGCGGCCCTTTTTAGTATTTAGAATCTCCGAATTAGGGCCCAGACCTTTGTTATATGATGTGGGGATGGAAATCAATCTATTACAAATTTGGAAACGTATAGTTGAGTCCTCGAAGCCATCAAAGGAGGATTCCTCTGATGTCCAGGAAGTTGGGGAGCTAGGAGGGAAATCCGGGTGAAGAGTGCATTCGGCCAAAGACAAAAAAGGGGTAAGCGACAAATTTGAGAAAGGTTGTAGTGCAACATTATTTGGGAAAGGGAGATCCCAAAGTGAGTGGTTACAGTCCACCGTAATAAAATTAAAAGAATTTATCAATCCATTAACTGGACAAGAAATAGAGAGGTGCATACCTAATAAATTGTCGATCAGTTTCTTAGAGGCTACCGCTGGGATAAATTATGTGCTCACCACATCCCCTCAATCTGGGACCAAAGACAAATCATCCTCCTCTGGAACAACCAACCCGTCCACCATTGTGTTCGGGGACTCTACCAGATCACATGTTGGGGTACCCCCCAAAGCCAACACCGTGGAGGGAAGTTGGTTCCAACTTCCTTCTATCACCCCTAATTAGTCATGTTCGCCAACGTGGATCGACTGTTAAAGCATACTCATGAGGGATTCTGACAGTCCATAAAAACATACCCATATTCATGGCATCTCCTACATCGAAAAGGCACCCCTTCATAGTCTAGTATTTAGACCCTGGTCCTTCCCAAGTCAGTTAAATTAAGGAATTCTCGTATTCCTTCCCGAATATTCAATGAGACCATAATTATTTCTACTCACATCTCCCCCGACTTTATGAAACCCATGTCGACATCCATATACTCCCCCAGGAAATTCCCAATAGCTTGGAAGCACTTATCAGTCCAGAGGTGAGAATGGAGGCCTGACAATCACACCTAGATTGAGATGGAATCCAAACACTCACATGCTGCATCAAAATTGGGGTTCCATAACTTCAACAGGATCAGAGAGGAATCGATAGACCAAATTTTTTGAAGAATGGCCCTCGCCTGGGAGGGATCTGTGAAAATAACCATAAACCATCCCCTGGAGAGCCTACTAATCCTAGGCTTTAGGTTGTAGATCTCACCCCAATTTGTCTAAGACCATATCTTCAAAGTCTTCTCACTGAAATGTCATCAATATGATTTCCCAACTATCATTTTATCAACCATCGCCACCACCCCGGACAAAGTTAGGTCTTCTCCGAGAATGAAGTTAGGGTTTTCCTTTGAGGATCCAATGCACTTGCTCTTTTTCCTTCGCCTACTCCCAGTAGCATCTACCACACCCTGATCGAGTGCTAAGTGTGTATTAGCTATAGGTTCCCCGCTAAAAACTGAATCCCACCCATTGAGGTTTGTGGGGTGAAGATTAGAGGAAATAAACCCTTCCACCACCCCCCTTGATACATGATCAGGGATAAAAGTTTGTTTCGAATAAGGGTAGAAATAGTATAGAGGTGTACCCTGGTCCAAATATTGCCAGTTTGAAAAACTTAACTTTGAACCCTCGAATGCCACTTCTGGTGAGAGTTCAGATAAACCTACCATCTCTCCCTAATTAATGCAAGTTGGCGAAGACACTGTAGGATCGAAAAATGACCAGGAAATGTTTTCTGGGGAAAACAGAGAGAAAAATCCATTGGGAAATGGAGAGTACCTACCCCTGGGATCCAGAGGAAGTGGACTACAACTTGGTACAATGAGAAGTGCTTTCCCAACATTTGTGATGCCCTCGATCACCACAACCTCGCCTCCCTTCCTAACCATGAGAGTGTTCCCGATGATGACCCAGAGAATACACCTAAGACTCGAGATAATTGAGAGAAAAAATCACCACGTGTATCGAATGGTTCCGCTTCTGCCAGTTGTGCCCGACTGGGGTATATGGGGCTACCAACTGTCCCCATCCAAGGTAACAACTCACCCAGATCTAGAAAGTAGTCAACTTCATCATCGTATGTGGCCATTACCACTACTCTTTCCTCTAAAGACTGATCTTCCAAACCTCTGCTAAGACCCACAAAATCTTCACCCTTGCTGACTAATGTCGCCATAACTATGTTTCCTATTTTAATGATTTGTACATAAAAACAATTTTATATAATAATATATATACTTTATATATGTTTAATATCAAATTTGAAAAAACAAAACTACATTTTACATTCTAATTACTTTATAAATTTATATAGAAAATGATTATTTTATATTAAACTAATCTAGATTCAAAATCTATCAAATACTATGAGGGATCTAATAAGTTATTTTTTCATTTTAAACTCATAATAAACTTTTTAAAATATGAAAAAGTTTAAGTATTTTACATCATTAAAACATACAAATTATGCAAATTGAAGTAAGAGAAAATGAACAATTTCTCTTTTTGTAAAGTTAAGCTATTCAAAGTCACATGTAAAACTTAACTTATTAAAATCATTGGGCTAAGTTGCCCTCCTCCCTTTTTCATCTTGTTTTGTTATGAAACTTATATAACATCTTGTGTTCTATTTATCTCACTAAAAAAACATAATTAAACATAATTAATTTTAACATGTAAATGTGAATATAAAAAGGTAAAATCAACCTTCAAATTCCTAAGTTTCTAGTACGTGACTCTCAAGTGACTCTCCCTACATCATCTTGCATATATAACAAACCACTAAATATAATTTTAGTACCTATCCTATTATATATTCGTTTTCCAAGTGAAATGTAAAGTTTTATGGTAAATACATTTTTCTAGAGAGATCGTTGAATTGAACTTGGAAGTGCTTTTCTCCAGTATAAAATTCGCACAAAATTATATTAGATAATAATGTTTTTAACATAATCATGATATTTGGATTAACAAAGACTAACCATTCTAGTCCACTTTACCTCATATAGCTATCAAAATAGACTGACTACCTCCTTACAAAATGTAAAATTAGGTCATCCTTACAAAAAAACTTATAATCTCCTTTCTGGGAATTGATATATAGAGGATATTAATATCACATGATTAGAAAATAAATTCCAATCTAGTTTAGAACAAATTGTTCAAAACACAAAAAAGGAGACAGAGGATGAAATTAAAATATATCGATATGACGAGCCGGCCCCGCTGACTCTCCATCCCAAGTGAAGTATGTTAATCTTCCATTTGACATCGAAAGAGATTTCTTTGATAAATTATCAACCTCCTCATTTGATTCCCTGAAGATGTGTTGGAAGAATATACCTTGGAAGGTGTTACACATTATTTTCTTCATCCCTATGACTGTTAATGATGTAAACCTATCTGTTTCCTTCAGAGGGGTCAGTGGGCTGAGTTCCCGAAGAAAGAAGGGAGAAGAACTTTTCCTGAGAAAATAAGTTGCATTTTCCTTTATGAAAACCCTATTAAAGGTGATTTTCGCATTCTACACTATGGCTAGGGTGCGAGAATGCCTGATTCTCACAGACTACACCATAGATGAGTTGCGAGAGGTTCACAGGTTTCTTTATAAGCAGGGTGTGAGAATGTTCATACGTGGGAAAAACAAGCATCTTCTCGATGCTTCTAGAAGGAGAAACTTCCATGGTGAGGTGGCATCTGAATGGTTTGGATCTTACTCGTTTTCATGATTTGGTGGGATCATCCTAACCTCCTCACCTTATCCTATTCATCTTATAAAAGGAGAGGAGATCTCATGGAGAAATTTGGCTTGGATGAGATTAAATTTTGATTTTGGAGCTTGGATAGGATTGAGCTTTGGAGATTGTTAGCTTGGCTAGATGAGCCATTTTGTCAAGATAGATTGTGAATATTATCAAATCTATGCACTTAGAATTCTTGGAGTGGAAGTGTGTGGGGAATGAAGGA
>SNQJ01S0128388.1:20373-31632 GCA_010110895.2 Picea sitchensis | reverse complement strand
GCCTCCTGGACAAGGCATCTGCCACGATATTCCTTTTTCCCTTGACATACTCAATGTCAAAGTCAAAGGCTTGGATCTTTGAGACCCACTTCTGCTGCCTCTCACTGAGGTCTTTCTGATCAAGCAAATACTTGAGACTATTATGATCAGTCTTCACTACAAACCTGCTGCCAACCAGATACTGCCTAAATTTGGTTAAGGCATGCATGATCGCGAGAATATCCTTGTCGTAAATAGGATAGAGTCTCTTCGACTCGTTGAGCTTTCTGTTCTCAAACACGATGGGGTGGCCCCCTTACATCAAAACTGCTCCAATCCCCACCCCTGATGCGTCACACTCTAAGACAAACGACTGCGAGAAGTTTGGAAGGGCTAGAACAGGGCATGTGCTCGTAACCTCCTTCATTTTGTCGAATGTCTGCTGTGACTCCTCTGTCCAATGAAAAGCACCCTTCTTGGTTAGTCTGTGAGTGGTGATCCCAACTGTGAAAAACCATTGACGAACCGCCTGTAGTAACTGCATAACCCAACGAATCCTCTCAGCTCCGTGAGATTCTTGGGCATTGGCCAATCCAAAATGGCCCTGATCTTTTCCTGATGAACCTGTACTCCCTGCCCACTGATGATATGCCCCAAGTACAGTAGTTCTCTCATGCCAAATTCACATTTGGATTCCTTAGCATATAAAGACTGTGCTTGCATAATACCCAAGACCTCCCCCAAATGTGCTAGATGCTCATCCCATGTCTTGCTGTAGATCAATATGTCGTCGAAGAATACCAAGATATACTTTCTCAACTGTCCTCTAAAGATATGATTCATGCAAGACTGGAAAGTGGTTGGTGCGTTGGTCAATCCAAACGGCATGACCAAGAACTCAAAGTGTCCGAAATGGCACTGGAACATTGTCTTCTCAATGTCCTGCTCCCTGATGTTGATCTGATGGTATCTTGAGATCAGATCAATCTTAGTGAAGAAGACTGCCCCATGTAACTCATCTATGCGTAGAATGGGGTAATGATTCTTGATCGTTTCTTGTTGAGCGCTCTGTAATCGATGCACATCCGTAACGTGCCATCCTTCTTCAGTACCAGGATGACTGAAGATGCAAAAAGACTCATGCTGGGCCTGATGTGCCCCATAGCAAGCAATTCTTTGATTGCTTTCTCAATCTCATCCTTGAATTTCTTGGGGTGCCTGTAGGGTGTTGTAATCATTGGTGTAGCCCTTGCCTCTGACTCAATCATGTGCTCAAAACCCCTATCGAGCGGTCTCCCTGGTGGTATCGGCCTAAGCACTGACTCATACTGACTCAAAAGCTCTCTGATTAGTGGGTGGTAATGCTCCCTACCCTCAGAATCCTTCTGCGTGGTGATCAAACACTCTGCTGCGTAAGCCACATCTCCATGACGAAAGATCCGCTCCATCCTCTTTGCCGATACTGCTCGAGGTGCTCCTGTAGACATGCCCCTCAACACAACTCGCGATCCACCAGCATCTCTGAAGCTCATGGCCAACGTCTGATAGTTGAACCCAATCTCTCCCAATGAATATAACCACTGTACCCCTAACACGACATCAGTATCTGATAGGTCAAATACATAGGTGTCTGTCAAGGTGTAGTTTCTTAGTTTGACTTCTAGGTCGGGGATCATGTCCAAACATGTCATCGTGTATCCATCAGCCACTGCCACATGGAATCCCTCAAAATCCTCTGTGCGTAACCCCCTCTTGGCTACTAAGGACGCATCTATGAAGTTGTGGGTGGCCCCGCCATCAACTAAAGATGTCATGCGTTGCCCCTGTACAAGGCCCTTGAGCTTGAGAGTGTTGTACTTGGGTACTCCTGAAAGGATGGTTTCCCCTTTCACCTCTCTACGAGGTTTTGTCTCCTCCTTGGGTCGTGCCCTTGCCAGTATCTGAGGTTTCTTCGGTTGTTGCTCTGGCTCATGACTAGTCTCAGTCTCTGAATCACTATCTGTTTGTGCCTCAATATCCTCATCCTCCTCCTCACTGCCTGATTCCACTTCGATGTAGTGGATCTGTCCCTTTCCCATGCATCTATGCCCTGGGACCCAAGGGTCTCTGCAAGAGAAGCAAAGCTTCTTCCTCATCAACTCCCATCGCATATCATCATCCAATTTGGGCTTGCCTTCCATTCCCTTTGAGGATTCTTCTAATCCTTGTCTCTCTGTGGTACAAAGGGTTTGGTGAATGGTTTAGTTTTTGGCACTGAATCCACCAAATCTCTAGTGCGTCGGATGGCATCCTGCAAGGTATGAGGCCGATAGGCCTTCACCCATCCTCTCAAGGGTTCTGTGAGCCCTTCTGTGAATAGCGTGACCAATCAGGGCTCGGATATGTCTGTCACTGCCACTGCTACCCTCTGAAACTCTAAGATGAATGCCTCTACTGTGCCAATTTGTCTCAACTGGGCTAGATCTTTGAAATGGATCTCTGGATCCCTCCTGTCAAATCTATCCATGAGTCTCTCTGTGAACTCTCTGTAGGAGGTGATGCGACTGTGACCCAATGTCACCAATCCGTGATACCACCACTTGTGTGCCTCACCCTCCAAGTGTAAGGTGGCGAAACTGATGGCCTCTGACTCGGTCATCTGGTTGAGCTTGTAGTAGGTGTCTAGTTTCTGTACCCAAGCTCTGGCGATGCATTTGGACAATCCGTCAAAAAGAAGGTATGGTGAGTTTACCAACTTTTCGTATGAAATCAATGTTATGCCCCTACTGCTGCTGCTGCTGTGGTCCTCCCCTTTGTGGCTCTCTAGTGCGGTTCCTGAGTCTGAGTCCACAATACTCGACTTAGGTCATATCCTGATGGAAGTCACGGCCCAATGCTACATACTCTCTCCGATACTCTGCAATGCCCTCTGCATGAGTGGGTGGTCTCTGTGCTATCGGTATCTGTGCTGCTACCGGG
The DNA here is from genome assembly GCA_010110895.2 of Picea sitchensis. Taxonomy (NCBI): domain Eukaryota; kingdom Viridiplantae; phylum Streptophyta; class Pinopsida; order Pinales; family Pinaceae; genus Picea; species Picea sitchensis. The sequence goes on along the minus strand of SNQJ01S0128388.1, from coordinate 28,695 downwards.
GGTGCCTTCTGGAAACTGGGAAACAACGGACGTGTGATCCTACTCGAAGAGGTGTATGTGCGAGTGGGTGACTGGGGTCTACTGCCTGCCCCTGAGTTCCCATGTGCTGCATGTGGGGCTTGTGTGCCCGGGATGTCTACCATAGCCAGTCTATCTGCTACCTGAGCCAAAGACTAAGACATGGTTCGCTGACTAGCTAGCATATCAATGATAACCTGCATGAAGGCTGCATCTGGATCCACGGGGACCTTACCACTACCCTTTGGTCGCTCATATCTGTCACCTAGCCTCCTCTCTGCTTCACGCTCGACCTCGCGCTCTGCTCTTCTCTCCGCTTCTCTGTGTGCCTCTTCCTCTTCCTCTGAACTGGGATGGAAGGGAGGAAAGTTAGGCCTATTCCTTCTTTCCCTGCGCCTGTTGTAAGTGACATAATCGTCACCTACGTGCTCACGACCATCTGGTTCTTCTGTTGTATTCATTGTCTTTAGTCACACGCTGGCAAGACTAAAGCTCTGATACCACTGAAATATCCTCGATCCCGCAGATCAAGATATTTGCTATTGATCCAATGTTCTGTCTTGCAGATCTGATACACTAGAGGTTTCTGGATGTGTTTCAGTTGTGTGTTTGAGATCTTTATGGTTATTGCATGCATGTTGGTTATTTCAGGTGCATGTTGGTTATTGCATGTGCATGTTGCGTATATATGGTTTAAACGATATATAAAGGATGCATGCGGAAGTAAAGAACATTAATTGCCCAATAGCATATATTATGCGACTCAAGCAGGGAAATACAATAACACACTGGAAATATAGAGTATAATCGTCAGCTAGATCTCATGGATCGTCGTTGGAATACAATCAAATAGCATAAAAATACCCATGATCAAAAGATGAATGCAGATTTGATGCATGCATGGATAGATCGACAAAAATATGCGACTACGGAGAAATACGGTAACCACTACCAGCTGGAAAACTCGTCCGGAAGGATAGACCGTCGGAATGCGTCAAAAACTGCTCCAATAGAAGTGCCCTGGTCTCTAGACTGAAATGGATGAGTGCCGAATATCAGATTTGGCCTCTAAGGTACTGGATCTGGACCCTTGGGAGGTTTGTGCACCTCCTGGGACACTGGATGCGCCCCAAATGATTCCACCGACGGAATCAACTGCTATAGGGCTCAAAACTATCGTCTCGCCAAATGCAGAACTGGGTCGGAGGGTTTCCACGGATTTGTCCTGATGCTCCGTCTGCAACCCCAAATGTATTGCCGGAAGAGTTGCTCCCTAAATGGCTGGATGATGCGCTCTGCAAGATTCCACCGTTAGAATCTGATGATAAATGGCTCAATAGAAGCGCCCTGGCTGGATCTCCACTAGGTCGGAAGCAAACTGCAATCTGAGCTCAGACCTTGTGCAGCTCCACAAACCCTCAATCTGACTTGCGCCCTCACTGGCTGAGCTGCGCACACTGTATTGGATACTCCTGATAGCTCAGTGAAATACCTGGATGGTATCTCCGATGGGCTAGGGTGTGTCTCTCAACACCGAAACCGATCAATGGTGGTGGTTTCCTCCAGAAATCCACAAAACAGCAAGGTCGACTCTCTTCCTCCTCTGGGAACTCTCCACATCAAATCATAACAATGCATAATGAGGAATTAGATCAAATTCCTCCCTTTATACCATTCCCAATCTAATTCACCATTGACCTCAATTAAGCTAGGCGCTTTTCCTCCTAAGTTGAATAATTAATTAATTAAGTCCCCCTTTAGCACCTTTTCATTCTAATTCTTTGTTGACTTAGGCTTAAGTGAATTTTCCTAAGTATTTTGGCTTAATTCATCGTTTAGCCATCAATTCCTCCTTATTTCTCCATCTTGTTCGTTGTTTGTGCCTGACTATAGTCTACGAGAACACATAGACTACTAAGTCACTCCCTGCTAGCCTACTCTTGGGAACAGGACATCACAAAGTAACACAGTTCTAGCTTTCTCATAGCTGGGGCTCTTGTATCCTTTGGGGGCTTCGTTGATTGCCTTGACAACATCGTGCCAATAAGGGGGGCGAAGCACATTGAATGGGACACCACAAGCATAGAGAAGCCAGGCCACTTTTGCATCCACCTCATCCCTACCTCCAATATCAAGGAAATCTGCTATTGTTCTTCTAGATCCAGAGGTTCCAGAACCAGTACCACGTTTAGATGGAGATGTGTTGCCACCAAATCTAGACGAGGCATCGGATTGAAGCTTTTGTTTTTTACCATACTTTTTTTGTGCAACTTCCTCTATCTTTTTATATTTTTGTCTCTGCTCCTTGGATATATTAGGGCAAACTGTGATCCCAGTGGACCCCTTGTTGTCATCACTCTCCATTACACCACAAAGACGCCTCCTTAGATGGGTATATGAACCGGTATAAGGTTTTCCATCATGACAGTCATGATGACATACAAATTTAATGCTTCCACCACGTCTTCCCTCCTCAACTTTTGTTACAAATTGCCACAAGGGTCTCAATAAATCTTTGTGTCCTACATTTCCCTCTTCCTCTTCAAACCCTTCACCAGCTTCATATTGTGGGTCATCATGAGAATCACCACTATCATCTTCTTCCCTTCGATGCCTTCTCCCCACCAAAACCATGAGAACCAAAACATGAATGATAAACCAAAAGAAAACCATTTTCTTCAAGTTTTAGATGAACAACCTACCATAAAATGAGAGAGAAGGAATGGGAAAGAGTAGGAGAGGAGGAAAAAAACATTAACAAAGTTAACCCAAGGAAATGAGGGAGTTGGGTTTGGACTTACCTCTTTAACTCTTGAAACTTGAAACCTTTGGAAGATGGTTGCCTTCATTCTCTCCTCCAAACTCCTCTTTGCTCACTCTTCCAAGCTCTCCTTTGCTTTCTCCTCCAAGTTCTCACAAATCTGCACTATCAACCTCTCCTTTGCTCTCTCCTCCAAGCTCAAGATGAAAGAATGAGAAGAATAGAGGGGAAAGAGCTCCTTTATTCTCCTCATTCTTTTCCCTCAACCCTAAGCCTAAGCTAGGCCCCACCCTAACTCCAAAAATAAAAATAAAAAAAAGATTTTTTGCTTGAAGTTGTGGGTCCCCTCGGAAGCGTGCGACTTTTCCTCTGAAACGTGCGTGAAGTGCCCTCTGAAGCACGCTTCAGAGGGGAACGCTTCCGATTTGGCAGGAATCATGTTTTTGGGGACCGAATTGTGCTTCCTAAAATTGAGTCGCGCTTCAGAGGGAGCTTCCAGGACGCACCCGCCCGGATCGAGCTTCGGGGCTTCGAAGCGAGGGGGGGGAGAAGCTTCCAGTAACCCTGCTTCGACACTTAGTCGGATTTTTGGATCTGTGCACACCTTACAATAGATCTTCACTCAAGACTTAGCTTCTTTACAGGCGACTGTGCACACCTTGCACCAGTGCCTTACACCTTTCCGCAAATAACTCTTAAATTGCTCCTCCTGAGCTCCTGAATCAAGGATTCTGTCGACGCACTCCTTGCGAACGATATGCACACTTTGCATATAAGTTCCACATTATCTCTCCTCAACACTTAGCTCAGTGTTGGCCTAATGCACACCTTGCACGAGACTTCTTCAGACTTCGCTCTCCTCCGAGCAACTGTGCACTCCTTGCACGCTTTATGTGGAACTCCCCTCTATCTCTCCTGAGATTTAGAGTCCTGCCAGTGACTCTCGGCCTGTGCACTCCTTGCGGGCACTGTGCACTCCTTGCACCAAAGCTCTGCAAAATTCAAGTTATTTCCCCTCAGCTTCAAAGTCGAACTTGACTCGACCTTCGCACTCCTTGCGGGCACTATGCACTCCTTGCACTGAAGCTTTCAAGAAGAGAAACAATTGAAACTTATCTAACCTCTCATAGATTCATACATTCAACAGTATAATTCATGCATACATGAGAATACATAATAACATAGAACATAATTTAAACTGAAAGTCTACCATTCATTCAGATAGATAGTAACAACAACACCAAACACTTTGGATCAATGCTTTCTCTGTTATATTCAGTCAAATGTACATATACATGGCTACAACTATGATAAGCTTCTTCCAACAATTTCCAACTGATTTGCAACAGCTTTATTTGGGCATACAACACCTCTACTTATACCAGAGGGCTTATAGGGTTCCCTCCGACTACTTATCCTATCGAATTAAAGCTTTCAACTACTTAAGTCCTGTTACATTAAATGTCTGAGACAGACAGATAAGAGCGAAAGCTCTAGATCTGTGTGGCGATCTATTACATTAAAGGAAAATCTGATGTTCTCCCAATCTTACGCAATCGTTCAGCCTCTAGATATTAAAGATCTTCTTTAATTTGCAATCCTTTCAAAAGATTTACAGGATATGCCAGCTTTTAAAATTCAAATTTAACTCAAAAGGCGGGTACCATACGACCTGTGCCTAAGGTGATAAAAGGGCATGTGTTTAATTCAGTTTGGGGTCTATTGGAGGCCCGAAGAGCCAATTTGGCTCAGAAATTCGAAGATCCAAGACCGGGAGGTCGCATAACCCCTAGGACGGCAGGGGCGCTGCATCACGATTCCGATGAGCTATTACACTAAGAGGTTTCTCCAAGTATTATTCCTAAAATGACCTTCTTAGTGAAATTAATTAAAATATGACCCATAATAGCTCAAAATTACGGAAATTGTCAGAATGCAACGGAACCAAAGCCAAGCTATGCGGAATGGATCCTGATGATGAAATATGATGAACGATGCAAGTTGGGCCCAATAAAACCCCTCAATATCTCCTGAACTCGTTGTCACCCCCATCTGGCTACTCTAGTAAGCATAACACTCTGTAACATAATAATTTCCAAAAATGGGGACATTACAATCTACAAGGGTGTAAGCCTTTTTACTCCTTGTAGCAACCTTTGCAAGATATCTTTTTCAATGACAATAAGATTGATCTTGATGGAGGGTGTATGCCCTTATATTCCTCCAAATATCTAGACAAATTAACCTTGAAACAAGAAGAAATAATACAATTATACAGAAATTCCTTACCAATTCCAAGAGATAGCAAGAAAAACCCTTCTTTATCAAGAACATTCTATCAAATCACAAAGAAAATGAGCATCAAGAAATAGCGCTAGCCTTCCTTCCAATAGACAAATAAATAGCATCCACAATACACCAAGAGAGAGATAGAGCGATTTGCCCAAGTAGGGCGAAAATTTCAGCCAAGAAAGTATGTAATTCTCAAGCACATGATGATAAAATGACATTGAGGTGACCTTTATTTATATGAGGTCACCTAAAACCAATTTGTCCACTTTAAAAAATGTCAAAAACAAATTAGAGGGGCCGACCTCCTCTATTTGCCCTTTTACAACTTAAAATTACAAAATACATAAAGTAATTCCCTTTCTAGGGGTGACGTCATGCCCTAAAGGGTGACGTTAGGTCTCCAAGAGAGATGTTGAGACTCTTGATGAAGATCATTGGGCCTCCAAAGGCCATGTGCCTTGCCACCAAGTGCTCTAGTGCATGCCATGTGTCTCTCTCTCCATCAAACCATGTCACATCACCATCGACCATGAAACCCCATCAAAACCCTAGCCTCCATGTGACGTCTAGGGCATAGAGAGTGATGTTTTAGGCCTCCAAAGGCCAATGTTGAGGTGCAAGGGGCCACAATATGATCGTCTCATGGTGTCTAAGTGCCTCCAAAGGCAACGTTCATCCTCCCAAGTGTCCAATGAGAGGGGGCAGATCATCCACCTTGCGGGCTTCATGCCCCTATGAAGGTCCAAGCAACCTTGTGCCTCCATGAACAAGCTTTCACCTGGCAAGGCCCTGGAAAGACAAACAAGTACGCCCTCCAAGGGTCCACAAGTCACAAGTATCATGCCAAGTAAGCCATATTTAATAAAAGAACCACCCAAACATGTGCATCAAATACAACTTGCCAAATTTAAGTATGGGAGGGTTGTCATGGCGCCCTATTGGGTAGATCATTCCCCAAGTCAAGGAGTGTTTCCCAAGAGGACCCTCTCTAAGTTATGTAGAAGAGTATGGGGTGGATGGGGGTGTGACTTTTGGGCATGGGGTTTCTTGACATACAAGGGCTCATATTGTCTCATTTGTGGGTGCCTTTGTAGAGGGTGTGTTGCATCCTCATTTTCAATGCAACCTTTTTCCAAACCCTTTATTTTTCATTAATTGATTAAGGTCTAAACACTGGGTACTATATGCAAGGGAAAGTAAAGAGTATTGCAATGCCACTTGAGGCTAGAACACATTGAGTGCCATGTGCAAGGAAAGTAAAAGACACCGCAATGCATTACCTCAACAAGCGAGACATTTATTAGTTATATGTTTCATTTTATAGGTCCTTGAATTTTTTGGAGAAGCGTTTCATTGCTCTCAGGACCATTAGGGCGAGCATCTAGAGGATTAATTTTTGGCTCTTATCTTTTGTCAGCTACAAGCCTCTGGGCCTTCAACGCCTTCTTCCCATGAAATGAGGTACAAACCCTTCTCGGGTCAATATGCCCGAAAACACAAAACATGAGGAAATGAAAGGGAAGAAGTGTGGAAAGTGATAAGTATTTGTGGGGATGGTTTGCTGACCCTTCAAGGAGACCCCCTGGTAGCAACCCTTTTCCCCAGGGTGACCCACTTACTAAGAGAACATGTCAACCATCAAGGTGAAATGAGGAAAAATGAATAATTTCCAAGCAAACGTTTTCAAAATCAAGAAAGGATCCTTTGCAACATGTTCAAATGCTTCAATTATTAAAATGACACTTACCACAAGACCAGACTTGTTACCTCATGAAGCAAGACTTGTTGTCCTCTGTGGGTCAAGCTAGTGTGGTGGATGCTGCTGCCATTGATCAAATGGTGATGGTAATGAGTGAAGGGGCTTTGCCTGCTCATATGCCTCTCGATACTCCATGTCTGCAACCTGAGGGCCTCAAGACATCATCTCCCTAGTTACCCTTAGAAATGAGGGGTAACAAGGCCTAAAGGTTGTCCCACCATGGTAAATCTTTTAACCAATGTTATTTTGTTGCTAGAAGATATCACTTATGTAAACCACTAATTGACTTATGTAGCTTGAATCCTCACTATGAGTTGGAACCTTGCATTTGGAACTATGGAGCTATCCACATCATCAACACATGGAGCATGCATGAAGGTGATTACTTGGCATATTTTATACTCATGGTGAGAGGGGAGCACCTCTTGGGACCCACTTCTCACATGGATGGTAACTTGGCATCTTGGTGAGGGCGCATCCATTTTGTGGGCCCCTAATTCCACTCATGACAGCTTTTCGTGGGGTGCACCCCTTTATGGGACCCATTTTCCACTTATTCTACTTTTGGTGGGGCACACCCTCATGTGAGTCCCTTTATCTCACTCCTTGAGGGCGCATTCTCTCTCTGGAACTCATGTGGAGCCCATCTCTCACATATGTATGGACAACTTGTACCTGGTGGGGTGCACCTCTTGTGGGGCCCATATTCCACTTGTGAGTGGTTTTTTTTGGAGCAACTCATGGTTTTACACATGGTTTTGTGAGGGCCCCCCTCCTTGGGTTGTTTGTTCTCATGGTTTTGGCCCCTTGTTTTGTGGCAGCTCATTGTCTTTTCCCATGGTTTTGAGAAAGCAAATGGTTTCTCACCCATTGTTTTGGTGGGGTTTCTCATCTATATAAGGAGGCCCTCCCTTCATTGTACTTGGTTGGATATTAATGGAATATAGTCTCTTGCTTCTATTATTTTCTAGTGTATAAGGGTTTGATGCTAGTATAGCCTTTTATGTGTGGGTATTGAATTTCTTGGAGCATATAGGACAGATTTCTTGCAGATTTTGGAGCGCCTTCAAGCTGGGAGCCTAAGTGGTTGCTTGCGACTCCACTTAGGGGAGGTATATTTCTTTCTGAAATTTGTCTTTCTTTCAGTTTGAAATTGCATGTTAGAGACATTCTAGGAAGTTATAGCACAATTTCTTTCCTAAACCAATCCCTTTTCTCCTAGTTTGTTTATCTATGGAGCTCTTGTGTGAGTCCACACCTCCTTTCTGCATTAGGTCCTGTTATCCCCTAGCCTAGGTATAACTAGGGAGATTATGTCTCGAGGCCCATAGGTCCTAGACATGGAGTACCGAGAGCCATATTGACTTGAGCTTGGCCCTAGAGGGCCCATCTTTCATCTTCAACGCCTCCACCTTGTCAGCAACAACATCATCCATCCCATCGGCCTGGTCCTTCAACAACAGTGGGTCTTGCTCCATGAGGTAATGAGTCC
>SNQJ01S0128388.1:0-11729 GCA_010110895.2 Picea sitchensis | reverse complement strand
AACTGTGCCTCGTAGATATCTCAATACATGCTTCGTTGCTATCCAGTGAGTCTGTCTAGGCTGACTCATGAACTGACTAAGTACATTCACTGCATAGCATATATCAGGTCTGGTGTTAACCAAATAGATCAACGATCCAATCAACTGTCGATACAAATGTGGATCAATCTCGCCTGAATCAGTAGAAGCATTATTCATTTTCTTCAAATCCATCACCATCGGTGTAGGCATGGATTTGCAGTCTGTCATACCAAACTTCTTCAATATCTCCACTTATATTTTCCTTGACTCAGGAAAATCTCATCAGTTCTTTGCCATACTTCTAGTCCCAAGAAGTAGTGCATCATACCCAAATCCTTCATCTCGAATTCAGAAGTCAATGCTCGCTTGCATTCAACAATAAGTCTTTCTGAACCAGTTAGGAATAAGTCATCCACATACATGACCAAGATTAGGCACTCGTCACCAATAAAATGATAATATAGGTTTGGATCAACAACACTCTTGTTGAAGCCCAACCTCATCAAGAATCCATCCATCTTCTCGTACCAAGCACGAGGTGCTTGCTTTAGTCCATACATGGCTTTCTTCAACCTGCACACATGAGTTTTCTCGTTGTGTATCATGAATCCTTCTGGCTACTCGATATAAACTTCTTCATCAATCTCACCATTGAGAAATGTTGTCTTTACATCCATCTGATGTAGTTTCCAACCCATGGATGCAGCTAGTGCAATGATAGTACGGATGGAAGTGTATCGGGCTACTAGAGAAAATGTCTCCTCATAGTCAATTCCCTCCACCTGTGAGAATCGTCTGGCTACAAATCTCGCTTTGTATTTCTCGACACTTCCATCAGCTCCATGCTTGATCTTATAGATCCACTTGGAAGTTACTACAAACTTCCCTTCTAGTCTTGGAACAATATCCCACACATCATTCTTCATGATGGACTGATACTCTTCTGTCATGGCATCTTGCCATACCTACTGACCTGTTGCTTCCCCATAACAAGAAGACTCGGTATCAATGATGTGGCTCATGGCTGAAAAATAGCTCGAAAATCTCTATGGTCTATTGCTCTCTCGGAATGTGCCTTGAGGAGCTACATGTCCCTTCTGCCTCTTGCAGAGTTTGTCAAGCCCAGGCAGGTCTTTTATGGCCTACTGCAATGTCTCTGGGAACATCAACTGGAGCAACTGGATCAACTGGAACAATGACTGTCTCCATCTAAACTGCAGAAGGGGAGAAGGTATTGTCTCTTCCTTCTTCTCAAATAGTTTGACTCCCTCTGAAGTCTGAAGGATAGATATCTTCCTTTTTCTATGTTGCTAACCTGGAGACATCTCATGTCTTCTCAAGTCCTCTACTGACTCTACAGTACTTTGTTGGCCTCCCGTACTAGGATAATAACCAGGATGACCTCCCATAGGGATAACAATCAAAATGGCCTCCTCTACTGGGATAATAACCAACCAAAAAAAAAATGGACTCCCGTACCAGGGATAATGGTCCAAGACAAGAGGGCTCCCACACCAGGGATAATACCCTTCATCAAAATGCAAGCAACTACAGGTTAATCAAATAAGGAAAGTAGTACACAAACTTACCCTAGTCTACAGTTATGCTCAAACTTGTATTTGTTTTTAGAGGAAGTAATCCTTATCTCTCACGTCTTCAACTTTCTGAGGTGGGTCTGGAATCTGGATCCATGTCAGCAGTGGAAGCACATTGTCTTTCTTTCTTCCGGGTAGGACAATTTCTCGCAATGTGTCCATACTTGTCACATCTGAAGCATTGGACCTTTGACATGTCTTTTCTCTGATACCCTGAATTCTTCTCGTCTTTGAATGTTTGCTTGAAGTTTCTTTTATTTCTTCCTTCTTTCTTTGTATGAAGTGCAAGAGCATGATTGTCATCATGAGGGGAGTCTTCCACTCCTCTAGCTATAAGTCTGATTTCTTCCTGGGTACAGTCTGTCCATAGACGATCAAAAGTAGGTAGTTGATCTCTACCACTGATACTTTGAAGAAATGGTTCCCAATGTTTTGGAAGATTATTGAGAGTGGCCAAAACAAGTTCTCTGTCTGATATGATTTCTCCAATGGCACCTAGTTGATCTTTGATCTTTGATCTCTGACATCTTCATGAAGAAGGTAGCCACGGTGTCACCTTTTGTCATCTTGATATTTTGAAGCTGACGCTTCAAAGTAAGAGCTCTGAGGGTGTTGTTACTCTCAAACATATTCTTCAATGCTTCATACATTTCATAAGTTGTCTTCATGTTGGCAATACGAAGCAGGAGATGATCTCTTACTGAGTAGATGATTATCTTCCTTGCCTTGACGTCATCTTCCTTCCTTTTTTCCTTCTCTTCATCGGTAGTTGTCTCTGGTAAACTTTTTTGTATCACCCACAATAAATCTTCCTCTTCAAGGGTGACCTGAAGTCTTGACTTCCAAGAGCTAAAGTTGCTTGATCCATCAAGCCTATCTTCCACCAAGGTTTTGTTCATCATATTTTCAGATTCTTCACAAACCCTTGTCAACTGGGCTAGAAAACCTAACGGCTAGGCTAGGCTAGCAAACTTAGGTTTTGTTGGGCTTATGACTGCCAACAATAAGCCTTGAAAGTCAGAAGAACACTGGTGAGCTGAGAAGCTCCTTCAATGAGCTGCAAAAACCCTAGATCTGAATTTTTTGCAAGAAATTGCGAAACCCTAGGGCCAAAAATCCAAAATTCTTGGAATTGCAATCTGAAGCTTGTTGGAGGTGCGCTGAAGGAGGCCGTACACTCCCATACAATTTTTAGACCCAACGCTCAAGTATAAGGTGCTAAAATAGCCAAACAAGAGAGGGTCATACGAATTTCTGGAAACCCTAGGAGGTCGTACGGAATTGCAGAAGAGAGAGGACGACTGCTTTAATGCTTATGCAGTGGGTTCTTCAAGACCTATGCTTTAAAACCATGTTGAATTTTCACTATGCTAGGCTCAAGCATGAGGTTTATTTCATTTTAGCATTTACTTGAACCATAAACAAATGCAGCTACACAATGTACAAGTGTTGCAATAACCAAGATTGCAAGAAGAATAACCATGCACAAGAACACAAGAAATATCTTGGAAAAACCCTTCTCAACAAGGGAGAAAAACCCAACAATCCTTTGCTATATTCTCAAGAGAAAATCCTTTGCTATATTCTCAAGAGAAGATCCTCCAACCATGAAACCCTAATGCACACAAAAGGGTGCTCTACAACCTTGAAACTTGCACCCAAGAGAGGTGTGCACTTCAGCCCTAGAATGCTGAAATTTCCAAATGACAAGTAAGTGTGTTTCCTCAATGGGGAAATCACCTTTATTTATACTAGACTGGACAAACCAAAAGTGGTGTTTGTTGGCACAACAAGCCCGACCTCAATAACTCAGAAAATAATTAATTATTACAATAAACATTAATTATCTTTCACATATGGTGGAGCTGACCTGTACCCTTTACATCACAATTAGGAAAACAGGTAAATCTTACTCTTAAACAATATAGCAAGGGATCTCACACATCCACTAGTGCTCAACCACTAGGGGCACGTCCACCTATGCTCAACCACAAGGACGTCCTACTCAACAGATCTCTATTTCACTGAATCCACAGGAGAATCATCTGGAGTACCATCTCAAGCCTGACTCAACTGAGTCCACAAGGAAGGAGACCACACGTCATAACAACTCAGTCCAAAGTCTGACGCACACCCATCACATGGGCACCTTCACCCCACACAAGGGTACACATAGTTTCATCTCAATCCAGAGAGGAACGACGCACCCAATTCATGGGCATCCTCACCCCACACAGGGGCACGCATCGTCTCATCTCAATCTAGAGAGGAACGACACGCCCATCTCATGGGCACACCCAACTCATGGGCTCTCTCACAGGTCGACTCACTCAATCTGTGTCCTGGAGGATGTCTCACGAAGTTGTAATCATCAACATTAACATCTATGCCTATAGTTCCATTAAACAATACACCTCACAACAAGCATTCTCCTTCATGGCAATGCTTTCCTCAATAGTTTCTTAACTGAAAGACAAGGCAATGTACATCAGACCATTCGATTGCTCTATATTGTGACCTCCCAATTACCAATGTTGCTTATGCATACAGTATATTCCAGCACCCTTTATCACAACACTCCAACAATACAAGGGATATACTCTTCAGTTCTACAAGGAGAAGAACGTTCCAATACAATCAAAAGGAAGACTACTTTATTGGAATTTGTTGTCAACCCAACAGCATTGCATTACAAAATGCATAGGTATATTTTAATTACCTATGGGTAGCTGTAGGGATTGGTGATGGTTGAAGGTTCAATTCACCTCATGGATTTCCGAGGGAGACAACAAAATGCTCTAGCTAATACAATCTGTTCCTAAAATATTTACCACAAGATGTCTATCAAATGAAATGTTGAGAGGTCGATTCTTGTAATGGAGGTGTTACCTCCCCAACTCGCACTTAATGATAAAATCCCTAATACATTAGGTGCAACTACTAGGATGGTCACCACTGTCACCTAAGCAACCTATCCTCTCACTTTAGGTTGGCTCTTCTCCAACTCAAGGTGGGTATCCCTTGCAATTAGGATTGCTAAAGCTATAACAATGAAGCTCAAAGGTGATGTGAAGAGATAGCTCTAGCAAAACAATGTTTTTTGTAGTATAGAAAAATAAAGTGATGGAAGGATCAAGAGATTAGTGCCAATCCAACAAGAGCAAATGGAGTCAAGAGGCCGATCCAAGAGAGCCATTCAATAAAGGGTTAAGGCTACAAGGGCTACACTATGCATGCCACAAGAAGAACTTAACATTGTTGAAAATGAAAGTAAAGAAATACTAGGAGGACCTCAAAGTGCCATATCAACACTATGTCGTTAGGGTATGTCAGTAAATCTCGTATCGGGGAAAGTATCGGCGAGGGTCTGGAATGTAACATCTTGGTGACAGGGGCTTAACTCGGGATATCTTGAAATATAACTTCTCGATGGCAAGTTCTTAACTCTGGAATATCTCGAAAAATGCCACAAGACAGGGGCTTAACTCGGGATATCTCGGAATATCTTTGATATGTTAGATAGGTGTTTAACTCGGCGATGTATTCGATAAATTCGATATATTGTCGATATTTACAACACTATGTCCTACACAATGAAGTATTAGTCTAGCACCCACTCAAGAAGATCTTAGGTACAAGAAAATACCACCATGTATAAGACAACAATGGGTTCAAGTGGGAGAAACTCCTCACATGAAACCCTTCCAATGGGGTAGAAATACCTTGTTGACCACCTATTTCGACTAGGTGTCAACGTCATGTACCATGAAGATATGTACCTTATGGTACGACAAGTTTGAAGACTTATGGCTCAGTAAGGAAACTATGCCCCCAGCACTTCTTTCTATGTCCACGGAATGTCCGCTCCCCTACATGGGATAATTTTGTAATGTATCATGTTAGCGTGGGTCAAGTTTTAATAATTTAGTTGCCCATGACTTTATCATTAAGGAATTCCTTTCATCGAGTGTTTTTTTTCATCAGGTAATTAATCTTGCTTTTCAACAATTTTAATTACTCTTGAGTTTTTCACTCAATAATCCTCCAAAGTGGTGAAAGACGTTCTAATGATCGATCCCAATGGGTGACTAAGGTCTAAAGATGTTGTAAATGACCATGCTAGACATCTCCTAGAGTCTTGGGGAATTCTGTCAGGTTTTGATACTTTTTTTTAATAATTAAAATTTTCCATAAATTGGAAATTTTAATTATTTTTGATGAAAAATGTAAAAATTTGGTCCTTGGCGATTTTGTATAGGGGTGTGAGTACTCAAAACAAATGGCTTATGACCCCCTACACCCTTGGACCAAGTTTTAGCTCAATTGGAAAAGTTTTGCTAGGTCAATGTCCATGAGGATTTCAAGTCAGTCAGAAATCAACAAATAATTGGTTAAGGTAAAAAAGCCAAAAATTGTAAAAATGACTAAAGTCAAGAAAAGAAATGGGGAAATATTTTCTAATGTATTTCCTAAGTGGGAAAAGTGAAAATCCATTTAGAAGAACCCCCCAAGTCAAGTTAACAACTTAAGTTGAGTCTCCCTAGTGAGAGGGGCACCCCCCTTCTTCATGAACTTAGGGAAAAGTAAAAATTAAGGATGGAGGAGGCCTCAAACCCTAAGTGCGCCCCCCTTAGAGCCTAGTCAAAATTTTAAACAAGAAAAGGAATTTCCCCCCCTCACAACTCACCCCTCAAACCCTAACTCATCCCAAAACCCTAAAAGTGTGCCCCTTTTGACTAGATCTCTCTCTCTTGGATGGGTGACACTTGTAACTCATCCAAGAGGGGTTTCTCCTCTTTCCCTCCTTTAAAAGGAAGCCCCCTCTCCTCATTTTATCATCAAGTTTTCACAGCAACTCTATTATGCCAAATTTCTCCCTCTCTCTCTCTCATTCTCTCCCATTTTTCTCATGTAATCTTGCTGCAATATTGCAACAATTCTTTTGAACAATAAAGTGAAGCTTTGGAGGATCTCTTGGTGTTCTTTTGGTGTACTCTTGGTGCTCTTTGGTTTCTCTTGTGTGGTGTTTTTCTTTCGGTGAGGTAATATTGTAAATGTTTGTTCATTTTTGTTCACATTATTTTACTTGAGGAACCCTAAGCAAAGTATTTTGCTAGGGATAAATCTGTAATAGTATTGCTATAGGTTTATGTGATTTGTTTTTACTAGTGTTTGCAAAATATTTTGTAGACCTTTTAAAATATTTACAGGTTACCAAAGCTTGGAGGAGTGGACTCCAAAGGCTTCATTTTTCTTCACATAATTTTCTGATTTAATTTTCAGCTTCTAATACTTATCTTCTGCATAAATAATCATTTAAATCTTGCTTACAAATCATTTTTCAAGTACAGATTTTGTATATAAAAATTGATGTTTATATACTTACCAAAAACCAACTTGTTTAGGTGATTTTTAGCATTTTCCAGCACACTTTATTTGTTGTTTTATGTAGGTTTTTACCAGTAATAGGGGAGGTGTTGCCCACATTTGGCCACTAAAGGCTCAAGAAAACATCTACAAGCTTTGGTGCAAAACCTCTTTCCTTCTATTGCTTTCTAAGTCATTGTAAGCAACCCAAGAGAGTCTCTTGGGCTTGCATTCTCTAATTTCTTTCAAAGTTTATAATCTGTAAATTAGTTTTAGAGTTCTTGCCCACACCTTGCATGTGATTGGCTTTGCCATCCTTGCAAAATCGTGTTGGCTAGTTTAGATTTAATTTTCTGATTTTTGCTTTTGTTTTGCCCACCTTTGTCACAAAATCGGTAGGCTTTGTCGCCCACTTTGTGCCATAGTTGTGAGGCTTGTAAAGTAGTTTAATTTTTACCCACCTTTGTCACAAAATCGGTAGGCTTTGCCCTCCACATTGTGCCAAAGTTGTGTGGCTAAGTTTGTTCGTTGTTATTTAGTTTAAGCAATTTAATTTTTGTTTACACACACTTTGCATGTGAGTGGCTTTGCCACCCTTGCAACATCGTGCTGGCTAGCGCTTAAAATTTCAATTTTTGCAAAGTAAATAAAATTTACCCCGCCTTTGCCCTGTATTCCCTCCCCTTGCCACTTTGTGGATCTTGAGTAATAAGAAAGGGCAAATGATTAAGTGGTTAGTTTAATTAGGCACTCATTTTTCATTATTGTTTGGCCACTAAAATAAGGTGACTTGTGGAGGCTAGAAGGGGTATCTACCTTGAAGGTGGATCTACCATCATTTCCTCTTGGCTTAGGGATAAGAACTTTAGGTAGTCACATAGTTTAGGTTTGGAACATTTCATATCTAATTCCCCCTAAGTCAAAGAGAGACCTAAAAATAATTAAAATCAACCTATTCACTTTTCACAACATTTACATTTCCTTGCAATTTCCATTTCAACAATTTAGTATCAAGTATTTACATTCCATTTATTTTATGCAAGTTATTTACACTATTATTTATTTCTTATTCAAGCATTCTTTAATTCTTTGCAAGTTATTTACATTATTCTTTATTTCTTATTAAGCATTATTTAATTCTTTGGGAATTAATTCGTTTTTTTACGTAAACGCTTAGCGGATTTGTATTAATTGTGGACTAGCCACTATTCGGTTACAAAATGGCAGAGCTTCACTGAGCAGCTGCCTACAATAAGCTAAACTGCACTACTAAAATTGCCAGATTTAACATACACCCCCGAAGGCGGTTCAGATCTCCTGAGAGCAGACTTATTTTAAAGCCCTGACTTCTATACAAAATGTCAGGATGCTTGTAAAGGGAAGAAATCGCTACAGACCAAGAGATTGACTATTCTTTGGGATCTTTCCCCCATTCGATGTTTAACTTAGACATTTTGCCTTCCAGTTGGCCGATCCTTTCTTCAAATTCATCTTTTGGGCTCTTCAGCTCCTGGTGTAACTTGCCAAGTTGCTCTGTGAATCCAATTTTTACAGTAGAGATATCCTGCTCCAATTGCTCCAGCCGTCTGTTTGCCTCTGAGTCTAAATTCTCCAGGAAATCGAGTTGATACTGGAGTGTCTGCTTCAAGCTTTCCGGCGTTTCATCTAGTTGTTTCAATCGCTCCTCAATGGTGAGATTTCGGCTAGAACTCGCGGCCATCTCTCTTCCTCTGGTTCGCGTGCTCTGAATCCTCTCCGTCGGCTCTCTTCATGGCGAAGTATGGGTTTGCTCTCAGACTGAGGGTGCGATCGAATTTAATCTTGCCCGCCCTGCACTCATCATTTTGCCCATCTCTACTTTTCCCAAGAGGTATGGGGGGATGATCTTGCTGTCTCCTCTGTGCAGGAGATCCGATCTTTTTTGGGCCGTCCTCTGCCCGCTTTGTCCTGTCCCGCGCTCCTTCATTGGCTGATGCCTGGCACTGTCGATTTGGTCTTGTCCCCTTCTTTGCAACTTGCATGAGCTTTCTTTTGGGTTGAGGCGGGTCAAGGTAGATCCACCGTGGATAGCTGGTCGTTTGCACTCATGCGTCCTTGTTCCAGCAAAGCGCCTCTATTTGCCTCCTCATCCGCTTCTTTATTCAACTCCCGCAGAACATGGAACACTTAATATGAGTCAAGCCTTTTAAGGAGGATGCGTATTCTGGCCAACAAATTATTGAGCTGTGCACTTTGAGTTTTCGTAGAGCGGGCTATGGCACGGATTAACATTCGGGAATCTCCTATGATAATCAGATTTCGGATTCCATTTCTTCTAGCTTGGCACAGGCCTTTCCATAATGCCATTGCTTCTGCATAGTTGTTGGTGGCGATGCCTAAGCCAATGGCATATCGCACCATGACTTCTCCGTTTGGCTTTACAATTATTCCTCCTCCTCCTGCTTGGCCTGGATTGCCCTTTGAGGCTCCGTCAAAGGACAGGATGCAGGCTTTCCTTTCCTTTTTCCAGTTGTCAAATTAGTTCCTTCCTGTCCTTATTTCCCAATTCTCTTGAATTATGGTGTTGACTGTGTTCCCAGTTTGCAATTGAATTTGGAATTGGCCCAGCCAAATCTCTTCTTATTCTTCCAGCGCCCTAATATATTGAGGATGTCAGTGAGTACTAGCCCATTCGCCAAAGAGAGCTCTGATCTTTGCACTCACAAGTGGGGCGCTCCTTTGCTTATCCCTGAAAACTCTGTTGTTTCTTTCCAGCCAAAGCCCCCAAAGGATAAACCGTGGGATTGCTCGCCAAAGCCCCGAGGCATAGCTTTGCTTCTTCAATTGGAAAGGGTAAAGGGTTGTCCAACTTTGGAGAAGGGATTTAATATCTTGGGGAAGATGTAGGTTCTTTTGCAACCCAACTGCCAGCTTCCAAACTTCCTTTGAATAGCTACAATTAAGAAGAAGGTGATCTGAGGTTTCCTCAGCTTGTTGACACAGGGGGCACCTGAAAGGACCCTCCCAACCTTTCTTTTGGAGGTTCTCCCCTGTTTGGATGCTGCTATGACTTAGAGTCCAGAGGAACAGGTCTATTTTGGGAATGGTTTTTGTGTTCCAGATGGATTTCCAGAGGGACGGGTTGGGAGGAACATGAGGGATGTTTCGGAAGGTGTTGTATCCCAATGAGGTGGAGTAGGGCTTCGCGTTCTTCCCCCAGCCTCTCTCGTCTTTACCTTTTTTTTTAATGGGGGCTTTCCCCTGCAAGCTGAGCTTTAGGGTGCACCAGTCATTTTCTAAGTCCTGGGGCAGATTGCCCACTTCCCAACCTTGCCACGGCTTGCCTCTATCATTCCCCCACGTAGAGATGTCAAAGAGCGTCTTTAGGTTTTGCCTGTCCATCCATCCTTTTAGTCGTTGCAGGTCCTGACTCAGTTCCAGAGGTGGGTCCCCTAGAATGGAGTCCTGCCAGATTTTAATTTTTTTCCCGTTTCTCGGCACCCAGGTAAGGTGAGGAGTGAATAGGTCCATGGCTTTTTTGCAAAGAGCGTAGATTGGGGACCCCTTAGCCTCTCTACAGGGGTTTTCTATGCACCTGTTCCTTGCGCCTCTGAAATATTTCTTCCACAGTGCTTCCTTGCTCCACGCGATGTCACCACTGACGATGTGCCATAGCAATTTCGCCCCTAGAGCCAGGTTCTGTACTTGGATGTTTTTGAAATTGAGACCTCCTTCCAAGAGAGGTTTGGAGATTTTGTCCCAGTTTATAAGGTGAAGTCTCCTGCCTGTTTGCTTCCCCCCTTCCCACAGGAAGCTTCTTTGCATTGCCTCCATTTTTTGAATTGTAGAGCTTGGAGCTAGAAGCAAAGAGTTCTGGTAGATGGGTGCACTGGCCAGAATGGATTTGATTAGGACTATCCTCCCTGCTAGATTTAGCCAATTCGCCCCCCAGGAGGAAATTCTCTTTTTTAGTTTGTCTAGTAAATGGTTCCATTGTGAGGCCCTTGGAGCAGCCTTGGAGATAGGGATTTCCAGGTAGGTGAAGGTCTCCCATTTGGTGTGCCCTTCCATCCCCAATACTCTGGAAATTCCCAGCATCTCTTTGGGTGTAATGTTCCAACCATAAATTTTACTTTTTGATTGACTTATGTCGCTTCCTGACACTGCAGCATATGCATCTAGCTCCTCTTTGAATCTTTTTGCAACTAACAGACTTGCCCCACCTAGCAGCAGGGTATCGTCCGCAAATTGCGCATGGTTGATTTCCTTCACACCTTGCGCTATTTTTAGTCCTTGGAGATTGCTTTGGATTCTGGAATTTTCCAGCTGGTAGCTCAGAACTGAGGCTTGAATTGCATAGAGCAAGGGCGAGAGAGGGCATCCCTGCCTTAAGCCCCTAGACGCTTTGAAAAAATTTGTTACTCTTCCATTTACCATGGGGGCTATCCATGGCGATCCTATGCAGGCTCTTATCCAATTCACAAAGGATTGATCAAATACGAACTTCTTCATTACCTCAAAAAGGAAATTATGATTAACTCTGTCAAAAGCGTTTGCAAGGTCTAGTTTGATAATCATACCTTTATCTTTCCTGCGTAGGCTTGAGTGAAGAGCTTCTTGCACCAGGATTATGTTGTCTGCTATTTGTCTTCCTTTGATGAAGCCTCCCTGGTTCTCTGGAACTATTAGAGGAAGAACGTTTTTCAATCTGTTTGCGATGACCTTGGTAAGAATTTTGTAACTTGTATTACAGAGGGAGATCGGCCT
>SNQJ01S0128387.1:9520-35636 GCA_010110895.2 Picea sitchensis | reverse complement strand
AATATTGGTTCAAGGTAGAAGTCCTTAGTCATTTTAAAATGCACTCTTGATGAAATATATAGATTTAGAATATTATTAAATTCACTCCAAATCTTAGATCACTAAATTTGGATCTATATAGAAGCATGGACATGCATTTCCATTAGATCACTTTCTATTGTTTTGGTCTCTCAATTTATAAGGTAGATTTTGTCTCTTTTACACAGTAGCCACTTTTGTGTTTGCAAATGAAAATATAAATATGTAGATAGGTGTAAAATTATCTAAGACAACCTTGGAAACTTGAATCATTCAAATTGCAGGTGTGTTAATACTTGGGCATGCATTTTGCACAAATGCAGAAATTACAGTTTGAAAGAAAAAAAGAAGTATTTTTGTCATTCACGTATTCCACTTTAGCCTTTCTAGAGTCTTGTACAAGTTGATATGTATGTTTATTTATTTAATTATTATTCAGTCATAAACTTTTATTCTCTGATGATTTTTTTAGGTCTTCACAATGGAAATGCAACTAACAACTAGCCTATGTGTGATGTGGTTGTACAAGATTCTACCTCATCAAGCTCATGAACATAGGCAGTTACTACACATTTTGTCATTTTAGTTAGTTTGTGTGCATAGTTGTCAAATATTCATGTATATTTCAACCCTTTACTAAATTCTAGTCACAAATTCCCCTAGTATATTGTCTTTATGGTTTGCAACAAATCTCACTCATAACCTGTAAATTACCAACACCATACATGGATTTTTCTTCTTGGGACATGTATTTTCATCATGCCCTGTTTTCATGCATTTTTACGCATTTTTTCATTTACAAGGAAACTTTTATCCTTTACACACACTAGAGATTTTTAGGTTTCAAAATGCACAACTAAACTATGAATAGATGTAAAATGATAAAATAAAAACTCCACAATTTTAAACACTCAATTTGGAGGTCATATGAGTCTTAGGCATGCATTTTACAATAAGATGGTTTTACCCTTCATCTTACAAAAAGTCTTGAATATTGGTTCAAGGTAGAAGTCCTTAGTCATTTTAAAATGCACTCCAGATGAAACATATATATTTAGAATATTATTAAATTCACCCCAAATCTTAGATCACTAAATTTGGAGCTATATAGAAGCATGGGCATGCATTTCCATTAGGTCACTTTCTATTGTTTTGGTCTCTCAATTTACAAGGTAGATTTTGCCTCTTTTACACAACAACCACTTTTATGTTTTCAAATGAAAATATAAATATGTAGACAAGAGTAAAATTATCCAATACAACCTCAAAAACTTGAATCACTCAAATTGTAGGTGTGTTAAGACCTAGGCATGCATTTTTAAGCCGAGCGTGCATTTTGCACAAATGAAGAAATTACACTTTAAAAGAAAAACAAGTATTTTGCTCATTCAGGTATCCCATTTTAATATTTCTATAGTCTCATACATGTTGATATGTCTGTGTTTTTATTTAATTATTATTTAGTCGTATAAACTTTTATTTTCTGATGACTTATGCAAGTCTTTGCAATGGAAATGCAACTAACAACTAGCCTATTTATGATGTGGTTGTACAATCTCCTGCCTCATCGAGCTCATGGACACAAGTAGTTAGTACTCATTTTTCCACTTTAGCTAGTGTGTGTGCACAGTTGCCAAATATTCATGTATATTTCAACCCTTTATATTCTAGGCACAAATCACTCTAGTATAAAGTCTTTAGGGTTTACAACAAATTTGTAGTCCTGTAAATTGTAAATTACCAGCACCATACATGGATTTCTCTTCTTAGGGCATGCATTTTTCACCATGCCCTTTTTTCCATGGATTTTTATGCATTTTTTTGCATTTACAAGGTAAGTTTTAGCTTTTATGCATAGTAGAGGGTTTTAGGTTTCAAAATGCACAACTAAAGTATGAGTAGATGTAAAATGATAAAATACAAACTCCTCAATTTTAACCACTCAATTTAGAGGTCATATCATTCTTAGGCATGCATTTTACAGTAAGATGGTTTTACCCTCCATTTTACAAAAAGTCTTGAATCTTGGTTCAAGGTAGAAGTCCTTAGTCATTTTAAAATGCAATTCGGATGAAATATATAGATTTATAATGTTATTAACTTCTCTCAAAATCTTAAATAACTAAATGTAGAGCTATATAGAAGCACGAGAATGCATTTCCATTAAGTCGATTTCTATTGTTTTGGTCTCTTAATTTACAAGGTAGATTTTGCGTCTTTTACACAACAACCACTTTTATGTTTGCAAATGAAAATCTAAATATGTAGATAGGTGTAAAATTATATAAGACAACCTCAGAAAACTTGAATCACTCAAATTGCATGTTTGTTAATACCTAGGCGTGCATTTTTGAAGCCTGGCGTGCATTTTGCATAAATGCAGAAATTACAATTTAAAAGAAAAACATGTGTTTTTCTCATCCACGTATTTTACTTTAGTCTTTCTTATTTTATAGTAATACAGTTTTACGCTCCATTGTACAAAAAGTCTTGAATCTTGATTCAAGGTAGAAGTAATCTTCAAATCTTTAAAAATTTGAATATTTCACCTTCAACTTGTGTACTTTGAATATTCTTTGCAACAACTTGCAATCTGTTAATCAACTAAACATTGATAAAATTATACTTGCCACTAGGGTTAATAGAAACAATGATATTTTTGTTCTGAATACATCCTAGAAACTGTAATATAAAATTGTCACATGAAAATAAACATTTTGTTTTTTCCTTACTCTTGGCACAAGACCACTTGTCTAAAAAAACTTGATCAAATTATTCATCAGAGAGTGCCCTCATTTTTCCATAGTCAAGTGACTTGTACCAAATGGTCACATCACCTTGTAAGTGTAAATCGATTATACCTTTCCAATTCGTTTTCTGAATGAACCGAACTTCTTTTAGAAATTCTTCAATACTAGGGCCATCATCTTTTCAGCAAAAATCATCTTTCTTAGAGAAATCTTCAACAAAAACTAGGGTTTATAAAATAACTTATTGTTCAAATCATGGGGGTTTTCTGAAAAAACATTGAAAACTGTTGAATTTAAACTTCTTGAACTCCATTTCGGCTGGTTTTTTTTTTTAATTTGGGTATTTTTTCGAGAGGAATCCAAATATCCAATTGCTTGTTGAATATTCTGAGAAGAAATTTTCATATTTGAGCCTGAAGTACGTCACCCCCTTTTTTTCTTTAAAAATTTGCAAAAATAACCAAAAATGTATTCCCTTCTTTTCCCAAGGAAAGAGTTATGATACCAAATGTTATATACCAATACTAGATCTGCAAATATGCTTCAAAAATAAACCAATAATAAAAACCAAACCATTCACCAATAATAAACACAAGAAATAGAGAAAACCCTTATGGTAGGGTAACACCATATATTAATCCTTAAGGAAGGATAAAACTCCTCAAGCAACACTTTCTTGTACATTAACAATATACTTCACTATGTCAATTACATTGCTTACATTTCCTTTTATAACATTTTTTATCTCCTAGGAACATTCTAGAGAACGAATCTTCTAGAAATCCTATTTGTTATATCTAACTACCTATTTGTTATATCTAACTACCATAGTGGGCCTTATTTAATACCATGATGGACCTATTCCACCTTACATTGAATGGTCTCTACTAATAAGACATAACCCCCACTCCCATTGGGTACCTCCCATATTACCTCCCTAGGTATAGTACACTTGTTTTAGGGGTATTCTAGTTAATATTCAATCTAAAACTTATGAACTAAGTTTAGATGAAGATATGCTTGAAAAAATACCAAATATGGATGTTGAATGGTTCATCTAAAATGAATTTCGAAAGAGAGTAGAATTTCCAAAAGTGAACAACTTCCATGTCTTAGCATTTTCCTAGTAATTGGTGAACAAATAGGATCATGATTTTTCTATCAGTGAATAAATAGGATCGCCAAATTTCTCTCTAAATTTAGACACATTTAAGTGTTTATCAACATCCCAATGAATAGTTTATGAGTAATGAGAGGATTCTATATTCCATGCTAGAACTTCCCAAATTTGTTGATTCAATGAAGTTCATTGAAATGTATATATCTTGTTGAGGAGATCAGTTTCCATGATAAAATTCACAAAATCTATTTAAATTTTGATTGATAGGACTTTGAAACTTGAAGCCTAACTATCATCATTAATATTACCCCTTCTCAAGTGAAAGGTGAGAATTATGTGGAAAGGATCCAAGATCGATATTTTGGATTCTTATGTTCTTCAATGGTTCATCATTGTATCTAGTGGATTTTTTGGTTGACCACTAACCATTTTTTATTTTATCAATGTATTCCCCCTTTGATTGCAAGAGAGTACCTTTTATTTGACTCATGTTTCAATTCAAAAAACATGTATAATTGGGCCTCAATCATACCCAAAATATTCATCTATAACAATTGTTTGAAATCCTTCCACTTTTATGATTTCTCTATGCAAGTCTATCTTTACCTATGTCTAAACTAGACAGTAAAGCTTATGCAACTTCTTGACTTGTTGATTCCCTCACTCAGAACTTATACAACCATAACAAATTATTTTATTTTTATCCTTCTTCTTATTTTGACATTTATTTTAATGAGGATTTATCTTCCTATAATTAAGACAAGGATGGATATTAAAACATTGATTCTCCATGTGACCACCTTAATGACAATGTTGGCACTTATCATTCTTATGTTGAACTAAAATAGGTGAAGTGGAATATTTGTTAAGGAATATTGCACTATATAAGTGGATTGATCTAGAATAGTCAAGAATATGAAAGGTAAATTTCTTATCATATTTGAGTCCTATTTATGTTTATTTTTGTAGATTTCTTCCCAAGGACTGATGATCGTCTTGGAAAGATCATTGTGTTCTTGATGTTCTTCCATGAATTCATGAAAGTTTTATTTTGTAACTTTAAAAGAAATTTCAAAGATATTTTAATTGATGTTACTTCTGGTATCACTCATTAGTTCTTCTCATGACTCATATTCAACACGACTTATCTTCATCAAATCACTATATGATTCCATCTCATGACTAGTTAAGCAATGATCAACCATATCTTTTGTTTCTTGTGTATCAAACATTAGATATTTTCTATCACAAGTAACATCAACCTTTTGTATGAGGTAATATGTGTCACAAGTAACATTCATAATTTTATTTAAGTCATGTGTGTGAAAAGCAACATCAACGTTTTTATGAGGTCATTTTTTCACATGTTGCATCAACCATGTTCTCATTTTGCTACTCCTTTGCTATTAATTTTAGTTGAATTGCTTCAATCAATCTATCCTTGAGGTCAATTTTCTTGTGAATATAAATAACCTAGTTATGCAATTCATATAAGGAGTCTTTTAATTCTTTGATTTCTTCATTGACATTTTGCAAACTCTCTCCTCCTTTACCCATACTTGTCATGCTTTCTTTTACTCACTCACTTGTACTCGCTTGCTTGCTTATATATTTTTTTATATGCCATGCTCACTTTCTTTCTTATAACAACATTCAGGGTGTTGAGTACTACAAATAATGCACCCCAAAGTGTAATTTTTACAATTATTTACTTTGAAGTAGCTTACAGAGAAAAAATAATGACCTCCTTATTCAATTTCAAACAGGTTTTTTTTACAATTTGCACAAAGTGTTTTGCAACTCTACATTTAATTCAATGACTCAAAAAAATTCAATTGACTATTGATTTTTCCATGAATCAATGTTCCATGAAATAGAAAAATAACATTTTAGTTTTATTTTACATGAGATTACACAGTTCTTTGTGGATGATTGATTTGATGTCTCACTTTGATCAAGTTTTTACGATTGTTATGCCATGCGGGTATGGTTGTATGAAAAATTACACGTATGATTTCAACATGTCAATACTAGTTGCAAGACATCATAAGAATCCACCATACATGAGAACAAATATATTTAGACACCTTATTCATGTTTTGGAATGGTTTTAAGAGGAGATCCACGACAAAAAATGATCTATTTTTATTGAAAGATGTAGTAAATGAAGATATCAACTATTCTTTCTTTTGTGTTTTTAAAAGAGAAGATCTAAACAAAAAGCATTAGACTTCCAAAATTATTTGGAGAAAAATTACAACAAAATGTTTCACACACGAAATAAATAAGCGTGAAGTGCATAATTCATCAATATGATACAAATATAAATACAAATTCAAAGTCAAACTCTTGGAACAAAAATATCCATCTGCATATCCTTCCCCCCAACATTGGCTTATTGACTAAGTATCTGAGAGAAGAATGTTCTGGAAACATCTTGAAATGTTTCCCAAACAAGTAATGTTTGTATTTCTGCAAACCATACACCATATTTAATCCTTCCCTTTTTGTAGTGTTGTAGTTATGTTATGAATCTGATAAGTTCATGATTGCAAATGTAATAGGGTGATTTGTATCACCTTCTCCCGATTGTGTCAATACTACTCCTAATGCTATTGTATATGCATCCACATGCACATGAAATTCTTTTGCCCATTCTAGAAACACCTAAATTGGCGCAGTTACCATTTTATCTTTTAGAATATCCAAGGTCTTCTAGAATTCATCATTCCATTGATATTTGGTGTCCTTCTTCAACAATTTCTCCATTGGCGTAGTAATCTTTGCATATCGTCTTATGAACTTACTATACTATTTTGTATGACCAAGTGTACTCTTCAATTGGCGCACTGATTTCGGTGGTGTTAATTTAACTATGAAAACAATTTTAGCAGGATCAATCAGTATACCCTGTTTAGACACCACATGCCCTAACAAAATACCAAAATGTGCATTGAAAAACATTTCTTAATATTCAATGATATCTAACACGGTCTACATCTATCCAACATCAGTCTTAATACTTCAACATGATCCTTCAATAAACTAAACATTGTCCAATCATCCAAGTAAACTTCTAAAAACTTATGAATAAAGGCCTTAAAGGATGCTACTACTACTCTTGAAAAAATTGCAAGTGCATTCTTGAACCCAAATGGCATAACTGTATATTGAAATGATCCCTATTCTGTAGAAAATTTGGTATTATATATGTCTTCTAGTGATATCATGATCTGATGATATCCTGAAAACCCATCTGTAAATGAATAAGCTTTGTGACCCCCTACATTCTCCAAAACTTTGTTTGTAAATGGGGTAGGAAAAGGATCATGTAGGAAAGAATCATTCAATTTTCTCAAATCTACATAAATATGGATCCCTCCTTGCTTCGTTTCCTACACCACCATAGGACCGATCCATTTTGATTCTTCCATGGGTTCTATGACACCAACCTCTAACATCTTATCAATTTCTTCCTTCACTTTCTCCTTGTATATTGGGTTCAACTGTAAGGTGGTCTTATAGGTATGGCTTATGGCTTCAAAAGTATCTTCATCTCTCCTAGATATCCTGCTAATCTCTTCATCTCTAAGAATTTCGTTGGGAACAATTCATTGTACTCGTGCAATAATTATGTGATTCTTTCTACTGTTTGATTATCCCAATAATCTCCAACGCTTGCAATCTTTGGGTTTTCTACAGTTCCAATGTTTACCTTCTTTATCTTTAATGGCATAGCATAATCTTTTGAATCTAGCTATGGGCCTTCTATTTCCCTTTCTCCTTCAACTTCTGAGATCTGGGTATTGTGTGGATTATCCTTTGTTGGATCTTCTTCTTCTGTGACATGATAAGTAGAAATTGCTTAACTGTTTTTCTAGTATACTTCTGATATGTTGGTATTATTTCAAATTTTGGTTCTTAGAATATCTTATCTCTTACCACCTTCATTGTTGTATCTGTATCTGGACTTTCATTCTCAAAGGAAAATGTAACTGCAAAATTTTGTTGTATCTCTTCCCAGTTTGAAGTTTCTCTATGTTGTTCCTATTCTGTGTACCAGTTCTTTGGAATGGCTTATAATGTGTGAATAAAATGGTGTGTTCATTCTTCTAGTGGTACTAATATCCATTTTACCATTCACTTATCTACATGTTCTTTAGGTTTTCCAAATACCTCATATTTCTCCAACCCTTTGTTCTCCTGCTCTACGTCGAATCTGATGTGCAGTAACCTCTTGCACTTAAACAAGTTGTAGATATTCTCCTTATGTGTACCCCACCAGCGGGTAGGTGTAGCTTTTAAATCAATATCAAATACTAGTAATCTTTGAATTTCTACTACTTCTAATTCAAAATTCATTAAAAATTATTCTAAGTCATTCATACCATAAAAAGTAGGAGGCTCTCTTACCTCTGAGCCAATCCATCTCAATCTGTGCGTCATTCTGGCACATCTTCTGGTGGATAATCCATGTAGTCATTTCTTCTAGTTCTCCAATCCTATGTTAGAGTCTGAACCACAAGAACTAATATTCCTCTAACTGAGCATGCCATATGCAGTTGGGTTGATATAATATCCTGCGTGTGTGGTTGTTCTCTATAACTGATTTACATATTTTGTAAGAATATTGTCAGTCGTAGGTTCCACATACCTTCCTCCTTCTAAGGGATCCAATGGCTCAATGAATCTGTATTCTCTAGATTGAAATATCATCTTCCTTGTCTTCAAATTGATAATAGCCTGGTTATCAAAATCCCAATCTAGACCCAACAAAGCTGGATATGGAGAAGTATTATCTACTTTGTCAATGAATTCAATTTTTTCCATGGTGCGCACACCATCTAGGTCTATCGGTATCCTCTTCAAGCTTCCTATTGGTGCCACTCTATGCTGATTTTCTAACTTCAAATGAATTGGGGATAACCCCAATTGAGGTTCTCCCATAGCTTCCCAAGTCTTCTTTGGTAGAGCATTGACTTCAAACCCTAAGTCTAGTATGATATCCCCCATGTTAGGACTAAAAGTTACACTTTGACTGCTAAATTGTAATCTCAGTACCCATCAATAGGTTTATGAGATAAGTCTTAAAATGTGGGGTCAAATGGATAAAACTCAGTTAAGCAATGTCAAAACACAGGAAATTGTAGATGAAATGCATCAACAAAATAGGTATTGCTTAACTTAGATCGTGGTTTTGAGGATTAGTGTGAATACAAGGAAGACTTAGTAAGAAAAATAAGTGACCCTACCACTAGAATCAGTATTTACCAGTAGACAGAGGAGAGAAAAACTTCAGATATAAGAGCTTCTTAAATCCAAGCAAACAAAACTCTGAGAAAGCTATAACAATATCACAATCAAAAATCCATTATAATAAAGCTATAAAATATCATTTGAATCCTTCAATGACAATATAATTTCAAAGTGAGAGAGATAAGATGGAAAAAATAAAGCTAAATTCCATTAAACAAGATTTCATCAAAACCAGAGTAGGCTCTGTTTCATTAAAATCACCAAAAGGTCTTTTACATCCACCATTCCCCCCTCTACAATGACTTCTAATACTTATTTTATAGACTAGGATATCAATGACAGATTTACAATTCGAATTCCCCCTCTTTCATAGGATTCTAGGCCTTGGAGATAGGTGGCAATAGTCAAAGAGACAAGAATCCAATAAACTGCTAATTTTTAGGAATTTGTTGGAAGCCATTAATAAATTGTTTCCAACTCACTGCATGATGTCTTTAATAGAGATAAATTTTAGGTTTAGGTGTACCTTGACATATAAATGATCCATGAGAAGTCATTTGAACCCTTATTGACAAGTGGAAACCTCCCAATAAGGCGAATATCCAACAACTATGCAAAACAAATAATTTGCAGCACATTTCGCAGTGCATTGGTGTTTTAATTGTTTCTCTCAAATTCCAAACTAGGTCAAGCTGAAATTTGGTCAACAAGTCAAAAAGGATATCATCTTCCTCCAAAAACCATTTCATAGAAACCCATAACATCGTTTCATATCTAAGAACAAATTTGTAAAATAAGTTACTACAGGAAATGAGTTCGCAGCGAATTTTGCAGTGCCTGTTTCGGTTTGCAGCACCTGTGCCATTTCACAGCGCCAAAGGAAAATCAAGTAGCCAAACCATTTATTGACCTTCAAACAAGACACAAATTCTCATGGAGTACCTGATGACCCTAATTTTAATGTTGGTAATTTTGAATTTGCACCAGGATTCCTGCAACCTATTGAACCTACAACCCTCTTCTTCCACCAGTTCGCAGTGCCAATTTGCAGTGCCAAATCAAACATATATTTCACACTTCGAGGAGTTTTTTGGTTGATGGTATGACATAATCCCTAGACAAGTGGTTAAATTGTAGTCTCTGGAAACCATAAATCCTCCTTTACATGATCAATCTTATGTGTTAACACCCCATATTGAAATCTCCTATGTTTGCATTCAACCTGAATTCTCTACTTGTTCTTCTCTTCTTATGGACTTGATTCACTGTCTTTAACCATTCTTCCCCAGGATGTCACTTTTATAACAGATTTTGAAATATTTGTAAAGAGTTTCTATCATTCAACAACTTTACACAAGATCCCAAAAAGTTTCTTAAGTTACTTACTTGCTCTGAAGGTTACTCTTTGTTGGTCTGATCAAATAAAGGAGTCATTTCATACACTAGTATCTCATTTATTGGCTTTGTTCCCAAATTCAACGCAATATTTTCTTTCATAATCTCTTGTATAACCTCTTTGAATGTCTCTTTCTCTTTGTGTGCATCAAAATTATGTTCAGGCATTGTATTCTTCTTAGCCCACTAGTATTAATCCTGATATTGATATAAAGGTTGTTGTTTGTTGGTTTTCTCATACAAAGGAGTCATGTCATACACTGGTATCTCATCTATTGTCTTTGTTCCCAAAGTCGACGCAATATTTTCTTTCATAATCTCCTATCTAGCCTCTTTGAATGTCTCTTTCTCTTTGCATGCATCAAACTTCTGTTCAGACGATGTATTCTTCCTAACCCACTAGTATTGATCATGATCCTTCTTTGATGCATATTATCATGTCTTGGTTCCACCTCTAGTAACTATGTTGATCTTCTTCCCATCCTCATATCTATTTTTCACCACAATCCATTACACATTCTGATTATTTTGGTTTCTCTTATCCTATACATTTTTCAATGGTGTCGGTAAATCTTCCATTTCATGGTTTGCTACGCGACAATACATACATGTTGTAGTTGGTTTTGGGCATTCTCTGGCATAGTGCCCTGGTTTTTTACAATTGTGACAAACCACTATTCCTCGACCTCCTTCAAAGCCTCTTCCTCCATAACCTCCTCCTCTGAATCCTTCTTTGTTACCCTAATTATCTCTGTGTGGTGTATTATATTGAGGTCCCTGGTTGTACTTTGGTTGTGCATTATTGTACTGAGTCTACACATTATTGTAATGAGGTGGAGTTGTGCATTCTTGTGTGGTATTATATTGTGGTGGTCCTTGAAATTGTTTCCCCTTATTGTACTATGGTTGTGCTGCAAATTGTTGTGGTTGTTGTGCAGGTTGTCATGTCATGTGTTCAACCTGCACCCTATATGTATTTGAAATCCTCTATTTCATCATATCTAAGGTTCTATAGTCTGTGTCTTTGTGTCCAACTGACTTACAAAAATTACAAAATGTACTCTTCGGTATTGTCTGATACTTTTGCATCATGGGAAAATGATAGGGGTCATGCCCATGTGTTTTACAAATCTCACACCATGGTCCTCCTAAAGATAAATGGTTTGGCATACCCACTCCTATGTTTTGCACAAAAAATGGACACTCATTCTTGTGATGCCCTTCAGTTCTCCATAACATGCACCAAACATCTTCCCTTTGTTCTTTACCTTTAATCTAATTTCACTGAAATGTTAAGTTCTTCGGGTATTGTCTCAGCTCTTCCACTTCCACAACTAGCCTATCTTCTTATACTAGTTTTCCTCTAGTTGTAGTGTTTCTTGCAAAGCCTCATCTTGACTCTAGAAATTATGTTTCCTCAAAGGATTCTTCAAGTGTGGAAATAAAGAGTTAACAAACAAATTTCTATGTTGCATATTAGTAATAGGGTACTTCAACTTACCTTTTAGTCTTTTGAACTTTTGGTCCACCTCCCAGTCTGATTCTCCTGGTTTCTTCTTAATCTCTATCGTTTCATTCATGAACTGATCCTATGAACTTGGTTTCTGAAATTCAATTATTAATTGTCTCTTTACTTCTACTATAGTTGTAGGTTCTCCCAATGGATTATATGTTGTGAGACCCATGTACCAGTCTAATGTACGGTCTCTAAATGTGATTTCCAAATATGAAACATTTGTATCTTTGTCGTTAATCTTCTTAGATTCATATATCTTCTCATAGATAAAAAAATGTTTTTATGGGCCATCTGACCTGTCCCCTTGGAATTATGGTAACCTAATAGTTGGATCTTATCCTTCCATTGTGAAATTTGTTGCACTACCACCTCCGCGCAGTGTAGATACATGACTACTACTTTTTGAACTTACACTTATGCTTGAGTTTCCTCTGGACCCACGCCCTGTAAAAATTCTTCTACCACTAATAACTTGTTGTTTAATCGGTTTTTCTTCTTCAGATGTCTTATTCGCACATGAGTTTATAGGTTCCACACTAATTCAGATATGGAATTGAGAGCCTTCTTTTGCACCAGACCCCTGACCTATATTTTTCCTCTCATATGTGGTACACAAGATTTCCTCAATATTCCCTATCGCATGAAGATCATCTACCTCTTCCTCATCATTTCAAAAGCCCTCTTGCTTGGCTACTTCCCTCTTCTTACTATTGATCTTATATTGGCAGGGTCATCCACTGCATGTCATTCCTATTTTCCTTATTATTTCCCTAGTATGTTCATCATCCATCATTATAGGGTCCATTGCTTCCTTCTTCGAGCCTTCATCCAAAGCCCTCTCAATATCTCATATCTTCCTTAGTGTTTCCCCCAACTACCCCATGCATGTAGAGTGATTTATCTATCTGATTCCATGTTCATCACACCTTTATCATCCAATAATATCTTAATCGAAGTGTAAATAGACCTGATGTACCTCCCTCTAGGTCCCTTCAAAAAATCTCGCTCTGCAACAGTATATGACTTCATTGTGTCTACTACAAATTAAGTAATAAACCCTACAGTAATATTTTCTAACCAAAAATCTATTGCACATGTGAATTTATTATTAACCATTTCCAATCACACAATGTTCTTAGCAGTCCATTCTACTATCCTGATCTAATTAATCAGATGGGTATCCTTAAACCTCAATATCCACTCATGTAATAACTTTGGAAAATAACATAAATATGCCTCATGCAAATTAGTAAACACATACCTCTGCAAATATTGGTGCGGGGTATACTTAGAAATTTTGTTATCTTTTTTTGTGAACTCTAGTTTCTTTGTCTCCAACCATCTTTCAATCTATTGCTTCGTAGGATTCCATGGCCTCAACATCCATTTTTTTACAACTGCATTTTATTCATCAAACCCCTTCCAGGTTGTTCTTCTGAGTTCTATCCGACAACAGAACCATTTGTTGGATGTATGGGCTAACCTGGATTCTACCTTAGTTCTCCAACAAAACCCTTTTCACCATCATTCCTTCTAGTAAACCAAAAGGATACACCGTTCACAGAGTGTAGAGTGCAGTCTCACCCGATATGGCTTATGGGTGATTGCATGACCCAAGTGTCTGCAATCATGGAAGGGATTTGGGATGTTCCTTTTAGCTTTACTTCTACTTTAACCTGCATTCTACTATAACATTCATCATATCTACTATTTTATCCATTCAATAACATTCGTTATGCATGATTATACTAGTGAAAATTATAAATAAACCCTAACATATGCATTTATCTAACCATTCATTCATCATAAATCATATAAAATAAAGAAAACACACACAATGACACCATTTTTACCGTGGTTCACGCCCCATGGGATACGTCCACGAATATCTTCTATTTATTTCTTATTATTCATCAAAATAGCGTCTCCCACACTATATCAAAGGTTTATGAATGGTGTGAAGTGAGGTGGACCAATGTCACACCAAGCCTCATAGATGTCGTCCTGGCCCTCAATTATACTCCATAAGTCTCCATTAGCTCCTCGGCTATACAGCCAAAACTGAACATATCAAAGACTCAAGACTCAAAAGGGTTCTCCAAAATAGGCTCTTCCCATAAGAGTTCTAAGACATCTCCTATCTACCTCATACATCATATTTATATTACAAAATGGGTAAAAACCCTTACATTATGACTCAAAAACCCTAATTTTAAGTGGACTCCACTTGCCCACTTTCCAATTGTCTTCCGCGTGGTTGTTCTTAGATCCAACCCTTTCTTTCTTGGATTTTGTGTTGGTCTTCTTTATTTTCTTGTGCACTTCTTCCTTTTCCCTTTTTTCGCATTACTTTCCCTTATTTTTTGGTGCAAACTGCTCCCATGGTCCATTCCTTAGCTCTTATCCTTGTGTGTTTCACTTAACCCCAAAATTTCCTCCTCCAACAGATACCATTTTTATGTTTGGTGTTCCTGATTTCTTCCCAATGTATGATGATTGACTTGAAAAGAGGAAGTTGATTGTCATCTACATTCATATCTAAATATATCTCAATGAGTTTCTTAAGTAGTGGTTTTGGATCTAGATCAGCATCATCATCTTCTTCAAAAATACAGTTGTTCTAAACAAGGACTAGTTCAGAATGTCAAAGATTCTTTTGTTGTATTTCTTCTTCTTAGAGTTGTGATTCAAGATGGAGAAATTTGATTTTGTCCTATGCATCTTGTAAACAGGTTAAAACATCGATGAGATTTTTTATGTCAGTTGTGATTGTATTTTCCACAGAAGAGAGGATTAGAGTGTTCAGTAACTCTAATGGCTCCTCGACTCAATCCATTTTAAAGACAAAATTATACGTCAAAGGTTTCTTCCAACTCCACCCTTAACAATCAAAATTTACAATGTAGACTCAAGAAATGAGGTGTTTCGGCTTCTATCAAAAATGTACTTGTTTACAATGACTTAATTCAATCTTGTATTCAAAAGAGTACAAGTAAACCTACAAAAAGATTGTTTGCAAGTTAACTTGATTCTAGAGTTGAATTGATATTTAGTTTTGTCTCTTGTTCTCCAAAGAACTGCAACTTCTCTGTATCGTTTTCAAAAAAATCTTATTTTTCTAGGGAAGAAGTATATCTTAATAGAATATCAAAAAATATAATTGTGATCAATGTGTTTTCTAGCACCAGAGTGAATACAATTCTTCATTGGCAATTGGTTGTGTACAACTCCAACTCGTCCTTGTAGCTATCACAAAGTTGGGATGGAGAGGACCCTATAAAAAATTCTTCACTCGAACTATTTATTATGTAGTTCAAACTATGTTACAAAGATCCTCCAAGGTGAAAAAACTCGCACATATCTCTAGAAACATGTGTTATTTAAATCTAAGAAGGATAATATATGGTGTAATAAATTAAAAATTGATCTTACAAGAAAAGTGATGAGAAATTATGGAAAGTGTTTCTCAATCAATGTATTTCCCATTTATCATTTCATGTCCACTTCTAAATTTATCAAATAAAGAGTTGTTGACTATGCTTGCTTTGTGAAAATAAATCCAAAGGCTCCATTAGACAAGGCATGATTTCTTAGTTGAGGAATATCCACTGGTGTTAGAGTTGTTTTCAACACAATTGATATAAAATATGAAGATGTGTTTCACTTGGAGTTGAACTAGTCAACCTCCCCTCCATTGGTATGACCTCCCCTCGTGCCTCTCGATCTACATATCTCAAGTCCCACTAAAATAAATAGGCACTATGTCCATCGAGCAAAAAAGGAGCTCAGACTTTTTTCTATACACATTAGGTTTAGGGTTTCCAAAGGTCATTTTCTCCCTCTGGAAGTTACGTAGAAACAACTGGAAAAACGTGATGGTGTTTTGTAGCTATTCGATCATGATCTGAGGTTCCCATCAGTATTCAAAGGAAACAACTTGAGAGATTTGTCTTTCTTTTCATCTTCTTCAACCCCAAAACCTATCGTAATATTGCATTTGCGAGGGAAAAGTGTGCACTCTGTAAAAGGACAAAATGATCCATCCTTTATAACTACTTTATTATGCAGGTCATTGTGAAACTAATTCCATGACTTCCTTCACATATAGTGTCATTCCCAATAGATTGTAAATTTTGTTTCAAAAACAAATTAATCAGTAGTGCGGTCTCTGTCGTTTTATGGGAGGTTAATTCTGCACTTTGATTTCTCCATCAGTGGATGGGCATAGATCCAATATCCAAAACCCTAACTAGAAATGTGTGCAATATGGAATAGGAGTATCAGAATTTGTGAGTATTGTGTGAGAATATATATGTTTCATACTTGAAAGGAATATACTAGAGTGCCTAGGGAAGAGGAGGGACTAGATAATCCAAAAGGAGGCATTTATGTGCACTGGGGGAGGGAAAACACCCAGACAATTGGACAAACTTGTAGGAGGGAAGACTAGGAGGCATAGGTCAAATGTGTTTCACCCCAAAGGAAGGGACACATTTTAGTATACCAATGTAAGTAATATGGGGTACCTAGGGAGGTACCCATTGGGAATATGGTTATGTATTATTAGTGGAAATCATTCAATGTAAGTTGGAATAGCTCCACTATATTAAATAATGTCCACTATGGTAGTTAAATATAATAAATGTGAGAAGGCTCTATAGAAGGTTCCTAGGATATAGAAAGATATATATAAAGAATTGTAAGTAATGTATTGAAGCACAATGAAGAATATTGTTATTGTACAAGCAAGGATTGCTTGAGGAGTGCATTCCTTCCATAAGGAATAATATATGGTGTTACCCTACCTCAATGGTTTTGACTATTTCTTGTGTTGAATGTTTGGTGAATTTTTTGGTTTATTCTTTGTTATTTCTGAAATATATTTTCATATATATCCAGGTACATAACAATTGGTATCATATCACTTTCCTTGGCCAAAGAAGGGAAGAAATTTTTGGGTCATTTTGCAGATTTTGTTTTTAAAGGAAAAAAGAGGGTGGTGCACATTAAATTTATATATGAACATTTATAAGAAAAAAATTTCAAAACAAATTGGATATTTGAATTCCTTTCAAAAATATACCCAATTTCAAAAAAACAATTAGCAGAAACGGAGTCCGGGAAGTGAAGTTATCAACATTTTAAATTCAACAGTTTTTTAGGGTTTTTCCGGAAAAATATGTGTGATTTGCACATTAAGTTATTTTTAAACTTTAATTTTTTTTTGAAGATTTATTCCAAGATGTATTTTACAGGGAAATATGATGGCACGAGTATTGAATAATTTCTAAAAGAAGAGAAGTCATTGCGGAAAGAGCATTGGAGAGATTTGATCAATTTACATTTACAAGATGATGTGGCCATTTGGTGGAACTTGCTTAACTATTATAGGATAAGGACACTCTCAGATGAAGAATTTTAAAAGGTGTTTTTAGA
Source organism: Picea sitchensis (assembly GCA_010110895.2). Taxonomy (NCBI): domain Eukaryota; kingdom Viridiplantae; phylum Streptophyta; class Pinopsida; order Pinales; family Pinaceae; genus Picea; species Picea sitchensis. Next base: position 18,145 of record SNQJ01S0128387.1, on the reverse strand, counting down.
TAGGTGGTATCATGTTTAAAAAATTAATATAAAGATCACTAAGGGTTTATTTTCATGTGGAAACTCTATATTACAGGTTCATGGTTGTATTCATAAAGAAAATGTCATTGTTTTTGTTGGATTACTGAGAGGGGGGGTGAATCAATAATAAAGAAATTTAATCTTCTTTCACCATAAAATGCAAGTGTTATATCAATCTAGCATTATCATCCAATAGTTTCATAGTAAATAAACAATGAACAAATGATCAATCACACGCATACACAGTACACCAATGTTTTACATGGAAACCCAAAGCGGGAGAAAACCAAAGAATGATTTTTATTATATGTCTTTAAGAATTACATTCATTGGGAGCACCAACTTCCTTTGTTTTATAGATGCAACTGGAAGGAGGCTCCAACCCCCTATTTTCTCAGGCTACAACCTGAGGGAATCTCCAACTCCCCAATTCTCTATCTACAACCAGAAGGAGGCTACAACCCCCTATGTTCTCTGGCTACAACCGGAAGGTGGATACAACCACTTGTCCTTGCCCCATCCAACCACCCTGAAATATAAATGTCAAATGTAGACAACCTATCACTATCATTGAATAAACCACTTCCACTATCAACCTGCACCAATAACCTATAACAACATGTACCAATAAACCTGCACCAAACAAACTATACCAATAACCTGAACCAACATGTACCATACATCAACCTGTACCATTAACAAGTGCATCAACCATGCACCTAACCTGTACAAATAACTTGTCACAACAACCTGTCCAAATGACCTATCACAACAACATGTATCATCAATCTTATCAACCAAATCAGATATACCAAGACAAGTATGCTACATCATCCATAAACAATGTGTCAACAAGTGTCTCTAACCATGTACCAAGTATGTACCAATCATGCATCAACTGCACATCAACTATGACTCATCAATATGTACCAACATCATCAACTATACACCTCATGTATGTGCCAACTCATCAACTACTTGTCTCATCCATGTACCCAACATGTACTTGAACCATATACCAAAGACATACACCAATATAACCATCAACAATTATCTAACAATTCATCACTCTATCCATAAACCAAATATCACAAAACCTCACATCAAACCATGTGCCACAACCTAACTATTATGTAGCCTCAAGGTAAACCAACAACTTCAACAACACATCACAACCAAAATACCAATACCCATATGCCAAATACCAACAATAAAATACCAGTGGTATCCCTCAACAAATCTGATATATGCAGCAATACTAAACATCCAATACCATCTCAAGAGCTAAACCCTAGCTCACAATACATACCTCAAACAAGATGTGCCATATCTCACATAAATAGACCCCAACCATGTTCATGCCGCGATTTTTCTGCTACACTTTTTCTTTCGCGATTTTTCTGATGCACTTTTTCATCTGGGGTTTTTCTACCACACTTTTTCTATCGCAGTTTTTCTACCGCACTTTTCCTACCGCGATTTTCCTGCCGCACTTTTCCTGCAGCATTTTTCTTGCCTCGATTTTCCTGTCGCACTTTTTCTGCCGCACTTTTTTTGTCGTAGTTTTCTTGCCGCGATTTTTTTGCCACACTTTTTTTTTTGCCACAGTTTTCCCACCACAATTTTTCTTCCGCACTTTTCTTACTGCAATTTTTCTACTACACTTTTCTCTATCAATAATACCTACCCAAATAACCTTTCAAAAAATAGATATTCAGTGATATTCAATAGGTGATTAAATGAGAGACCTTTGCCTCTTATTTATACTTTCATGTACCATCATCAAGGGGTTACCTTCTAACCATCTTAACCCACTTTCTTTATTTTAAGGTTAGCCCACTTATAACCACTTGTCCACTTAACTTAACCATTTTTCATAATTAGTAAGTTCTACATTAACTTTATTATTTAAATAATTTCTTTTGCATCCTCTTTGACTTATAGTACACTCATCACTTCACTTTATTATTTAAATAATTTCTTCTTTGCAAATTCTTTGACTACTTTGACCTTTTGGGGCTTCTATATGACTCATGAGGGTTCTCCAACTTCACATGGCCATAACTCGCTAACCGTGAGAAGTTATGTGACGTTCCACATGCCATCGAAAATGGCATGACATATATTATCCCTCTATAATAGTTTTACCTACAAATATATCAAAACTCATACCATTATCCATCAAACAAACTTGGGTCCATTACCCAAACCTTTGTGTTACCGTAATTTTCTACCGAACTTTCTTCAAGGGTTGACATCAATGATAACCAACCCAAATAATCAACAATATCCCCCTTTGGCATTGATGGAAACACTCTGATGCAATATTGAATTCATATCACTCATGCTCCCCCTGTAACGATGCCTTTGTGCTCTTTCTCGAAACATTTACCTTTTCATATGATAGATATCTCCCCCTTTTTCATCAATGGCAAAGGTATATTTCCATATGGGGCTACTCCCCCTAACTAAACTATCCTTGGGGATACTCCCCCTGGTTGAAATCTTCCTGAAACTGATCCCCCAACTTGAAATTTCATTTTTATGGTGCTTCCTCGTGTAAATCTAAGACATATAAGATAAGCATTCAAAAGCATTCATTTTGGAGTAGAAATTACTCTGAGTCTCTGGAGAAAATACTAAAAGGCTTCCCGTGGAAGTGGTTTTGTAAATATATCTGCCACTTTTTCTTTTGTCCCCACATATTCAACTCTGATGTTCTTCTCTCCAACCTATTCCCATAGAAAGTGATACTTTATTGGAATGCGCTTCGTCTTGGAGTGCATCATCGGGTTCCTTGAGATACTGATGGTGCTTGTATTATCACAATAAATTGGAATGGAATCGTCATACTCAACTTGTATATCTTTCAAAATTTTATTCATCCATAGAACCTTAGTACAAAATACTGCTACCGCAAAATACTCTGCTTCGGTTGTACATAAAGATACTGAAGATTTTTTCTTGGTTAGCCAAGATACTAAACAATCACCCAAGTAGAACATTTCTCCACTGATGCTTCGTCGGTCATCAATGCAACCTGCCCAATATACATTTGTGTAGGAAATAAGTGATAGATCCTTTCCTTTTGGATACCACGATCCAAACTCTTCTATTCCTTCGAGATATTTGAAAATTGTATTTAGTGCTAAGACATTTGATTCCTTTGGTGCTGCTTGAAATCGTGCCACTTTCCCAACTTCTTGAATTACATCTGGTCTAGATGTTGTCACATATAGTAAGATTCCAATCATTGGCCTATATTTCCTCTAGTCTGTAGACTTTGAATCATCAACTTTTATCAACTTGCAACTGGTTTGCATAGAAGTGGTAACTGGTTTGCAATCTTCCATTCCGAACCTCTTTAGCATTTCTATGATATACTTAGTTTGAGAAATAAAAATTACTTGGTTTCTTTTACGTATGTGAACACCCAGAAATAAGGATAGTTCTCCGAGTAATTACATTTCAAATTCATTATGCATATCCTTTGCAAATTTCTGGCTTAACCTGTCATCATTGCTTCCAAAAATAATATCATCAATATAAACTTCAATTAATAAAATACTATCTTGAGTTACCTTGATGTAGAGATTGTTGTCTGTACTTCCTTTTCTGAACCCTGTCTGTCGTAGATATTTATCTAGTCTAGAATACCATGCTCTAGGAGCTTGTTTTAGACCATGCATGGCCTTCTTCAATTTGCACATGTAATCTGCATTCTCTGACAAGTGAAATCCTTCTAGTTGTTCGATGTAGACTTATTCTTCATCTTCTACTTCTTATTCGTAAAGTTGTTCCATCGATTAATTTTCTTCTTCCATTAATTCGTGTCCACCTGTTTCATCAATTGTTACATTGATGCTTTCCACAACTTTTTTCAACCTCAGATTATAACACTTGTATGATTTCCTTGTACTTGAATAACCAACAAGTACTCCTTTGTCCACATGAGAGTCAAACTTTCCCATTCTACTATCTTCTCTTTTGATGTATTATGTGCTTCCAAATACTCTGAAGTGCTTCACATTTTCTAGTATTCCTTTCCATAGCTCGTAGGAAGTTTTTTCATTGTTGTTTATGAGAATTACTCTATTTTGAATGTGAATTGTTGTATGCATTGCATGTGTCCAAAAATTATATGTCAATTTTGAATCCATTAGCATTCTTCGAGCCATTTCCTGTGTAAATATCATCCATTATGATAATGTTCCTTTGTCTCTGAACCAATCTATGAGTCCATGATCTTGCCCACTGTCATATATTTGTCCAAACCTAATAAGTTTTCTTATAAATCCATCTATGCCCATACTGTCCAAGACTCTACTGCACATTGTCCATAGTGTTGACCCATTTATCATTGTACTATCACAAAGTATTCACTACTACAATTGATTGTACTTCTTCTAACTGGCTTCTTTGTATCTGTCTATTCAAACTCTGCAAGCTACTCGAAGGATGGTTCTTTGGTCTATCACATCTATCGCATAGACTCCCCCTGTCTAATATTCATGTTACCTGGGAGTCTCTAAGTTGGATGGATCAGAACAATTCATGCTCTAATGTGTATTCATCAGCATATTCATTGGTAGACTCATCATCTCTCTGAGCTCTAACTTATTTCTTTATGTATGTGGATTCATCTTTCACTACAATTCCTGAAATTACAATCTCTTGAACATGTTCCTTATTGTTCCAATCTTGCGATCTCTAGGACCTGGTCTTTGTTCACCTTTTCTTCGTGTTTTCTTATCCATACTTTCTTACATATAATATCAGTGTTCTCTTTCATGGATGTATCGATCATGCTCCTACAATAACTAGCTATGTGTCCATAGTTATGACATTTGTAACATTTAATGTTACGTGGGGACACATAGGCATTTCTTGCTTGAACATTTCTTTTGTAATCCCTGTAATCTGCAACCTTATGTCCAAAGTTAGTACAATAAAAACAATGACCATAAAATAAATTTGCATACCTGGGAATGAATGATCTTCTTTGTGGCATAGTCCTTCTGAATTTTTTCCTTGACTGATCATGATCATAATTGAATCTTATTTGTGGCTTGAACATGGATGGTCTTATTGAAGATGTATCTTCAATAGGTTTCTTATATTCTGGTTTACCATGATTCCTTCTTTTGAGTACATCTGCATAACTCTTTTTATTTTCTTCATTCTTATTTTCTAGCAACCTAGAGTGCTTCTCTTCATTCCCTATAACTAATGTGGATGTTTATGTCCCTTCAACGTTCTTTTTGAGCTTGAAGAATTTACTTCTCAATGTGACAACTTCTTCTTCAAGCTTCTCAACCTCTTCTTGTTTCTTCATTATCTGAGACTTCATGATTTCTTATGTTATTTTCGCTTCTCTAAGATGAATTTTTAATGTGATTATTTCTTCTTCAAGTCCTTTCTATTCATGACCAAACTCTACCTCAAGTTGGTTTAAATTGTTAGTTCTTTCCTTAAGATGATCTGTCAATATCTTCTCTCTCATTTATGTTTCTTCCTTATGTGTTTCTATGTTGGCTTCCAAACACTGCTTTTGATATTAAAGATTTTCTTCGATCTTTCCGACTTCTTCTAGTTGAGTTCATAAGTTCTCGATGACCTGTTGGGCTTCTTAAAAAATGTGAACACTTTCATTTTGTTTCATCAATTCTTTCTTGAGTGACTTATTTTCTTCTCTTAGTTCATCTAAAACACTAATCAATTCTGCTTCATAATTGTCTTCCTTTTCAATTAGTTTTTTTTTCTCATTTCCTTCATGGCATTCTATTTCAAGATGTCTTTGTTTCTCACAATTAAAGCAAAACAGCATACCTCTGGTGATTATGTACTCTTCATCTTCTAAATATGTTTGACATGATGAACATAATTCTTCTTGATTTGTATCTACATCTTGTTTGGCAATTTTTGAATCTGCGATGGGTGAAGAATATATGTCATGTAAGTTATCCCAAATTTCTTTGGCTGATGAACATTTACCAACCATTTCTCTTACCGGATTAAGTAATCATTCCCTATCATATCATGTAACAACTGATAGTAAAATATGATGTCCTTGTGCTTGTAAAAATACTTTCATCCTTCTACTCCACATCTCATACTTTAAACGATTTTGACCATTAAACATTGGTACTCCATTCTCATAATAATCCATGATCTCCTTTGAGTGGTTAAATTGTTTCATGAAGGAACCTGCTCTGATACCAATTGTTGGATTACTGAGAAGGGGGGTGAATCACTATTAGAGCAATTTAATCATTTTTCACCATAAAATGCAAGTGTTATATCAATGTAGTATTATCATCCAATAGTTGCAGAGTAAATAAACAATGAACAAATGATCAATCACACACATACACAGTACACTAGTGTTTTATGTGGAAACCCAAAGCGGGAGAAAACCACATAATTTTTTTTCTTATATGTCTTTAAAAATTACATTCATTGGAAGCACCAAATTCCTTTGTTTTCCAGCCGCAACTGGAAGGAGGCTCCAACCTCGTAGTTTCTCAAGCTACAACCTGAGGGAATCTCCAACTCCCCAATTCTCTTGCTACAACCAGAAGAAGACTACAACCCCCTATGCTCTCCAGCTACAACCGGAAGGTGGCTAAAACCACCTATTCTTGCTCCGTCCAATCGCCCTGAAATATAAATGCCAAATGTAGACAACCTATCACTGTCACTAAATCAACCACTGCCACTGTCAACCTGTACCAATAACCTGTACCAATCAACCTGCACTAAACAACCTATACCAATAGCCTGAACCAACATGTACCATGAATCAACCTGTACCTCAACCTGTACCATCAACAAGTGCATCAACCATGCACGAAACCTATACAAATAACTTGTCACAAAAACCTTTCCAAACAACCTATCACAACAATATGTCTCATCATTCTTATCAACCAAATCATATCTACCAAGACAAGTATGCTACATAATCCATAAATGATGTGTCGACAAGTGCCTCCAACCATGTACCAAGTATGTACCAATCATGCATCAACTTCATGTCAACTATGACTCATCAAGATGTACCAACATCATCAATTATACACCTCATGTATGTGCCAATTCATCAACTACTTGTCTCAACCATGTACCCAACATGTACCTCAACCGTATACCAAAGACATACACCAATATAATCATCAAAAGTTATCTAACAATTCATCACTCTATCCATAAACCAAATACCATAAACCCTTACATCAAACCATATGTCACAACCTCATTTTTATGTAGCATCAAGCTAAACCAACAACTTCAGCAACTCATCACAACCAAAATAACAATACCCATATGCCAAATACCAACAACAAAATACCAACTGTATCTCTCAACAAATTTGATATATGCAACAATATTGAACATCCAATACTATATCAAGAGCTAAACCCTAACTCACAAAACATACATCAAACCAGATGTGCCATATATATCATAAATAGACCCCAACCATGTTGTTGCTGCGATTTTTCTGCCACACTTTTTCTTCTGCAATTTTTCTGCCGCACTTTTACTGTCACAATTTTTCTGCTGCACTTTTTATGCCATGGTTTTTTTGCCACACTTTTCCTCCTATATTTTCCTGCCACACTTTTTCTGCCACACTTTTCTTGGCACAATTTTCCCGCCGCACTTTTTCTACCACACTTTTCTTGCCGTGATTTTCCTGCCACACTTTTTTTGCTGCACTTTTCCTTCCACACTTTTTCTTTCACAATTTTATTGCCGCGATTTTTCTATCGCAATTTTCCTGCCGTGGTTTTTTTCCCGCACTTTTCTCTATCAATAATACATGCCCAAATAACCTTTCACAAAATAATTATTCAATGTTATTCAATAGGTAATTAAATGAGAGACGTTTTCCTCTTATTTATACCTTCATGTAGCATCCTCAAGGGGTTACCTTCTAACCATCTTAACCCACTTTCCTTATTTTAGGGTTAACCCACTTATAACCACTTGTCCACTTAACTTAACCACTTTCCATAAAGCCACTTATTAGTAGGTTCTCCATTAACTTTATTATTTAAATAATTTATTTTTCATCCTCTTTGACTTATAGTACACTCATCACTTCACTTTATTATTTAAATAATTTCTTATTTTCAAACACTTTAACTACTTTGACATTTTGGGGCTTCTAGATGACTCATGAGGGTTCTCCAACTTCACATGGCCATAAATCTCTAACCGTGAGGAGTTATGTGACGTTCTACATACCATAGAAAATGGCATGACATGTACTATCCATATATAATAGTTTTACCTACAAATATATGAAAACTCATACCTGTTGACGGGCGAAACTGATCGTCCGTCAACTGGGAGAGTGGAACCGGTCCGGGGTTGTCTAATAACCCAAGCCGTTTGGAATGGACCACCTTGACGAGTTTAACGGCTCTGTTGGCCGCCCTAAGGTCTCGTATGGAAACCAAAGAGAAATTATTTGAGCTAAGAAATCTAAAAGGAAACTAGAAACTAATAAAACAAAAAGAAAGGAACTAAAACTAATAAAGGAAACTAGAAACTAATAAAGCAAACTAAACTAACTACACTAATCTAACTATAAAT
>SNQJ01S0128385.1:0-26116 GCA_010110895.2 Picea sitchensis | reverse complement strand
TCCTATTAAAACTACTCTTCACTGACCAACCCCAGTTCTGATGAGTTACCAGGATCGATCTAGGCTCACAAGGGTTTAGAGCATACACCGGGGAGCTGAGGGGAAGGTTTATTTTAAACAAAAATAAAATGTTGAAAGGAAACTTGAAAAAAAAGGAAATATTTTCTAATTACTAAATCCGCATTGACTAGCCTCTTTGCAGAGGAGCTGAGGGGGTTGGTTTATTTACCCACTTGAAATGCAAAACTGAAAAAGAAGGATTGCAAAAAGGAAACTAATCTATGTTTTGTTGTGATTAAGATAGATTGATTGATTTGCCTTATTTTTTTATCTTTAGATAGTATGAAAGCAATAAAGTAAAGAAGAAAAATAAATCAACCAGACACCACCACACCAATCCCCCAAAGGGGGAGAAGAAACTGGGCACTATGAGGCCTGGTTTTATTACTTCCTATTACAACGAGAACTTTGTTCTCTTTTTCTTCTTTTTAGATATTTTTGGATCCGTATAGAATGGATCCAAAATGAAAGAAACGCTTTACAAAGGGTTCTTTATTGGTCTTGGTCTTCAAAGGTTCACTCTTAGGTTTGTTTTTCTTCAGTTTAGTCCAAATTTTGCCAGAGTATCCCCTTGTTTCATCATGGAACTGCTAAAAACCAGCAAACAAATTAGTTTAAATCTACCAAAAATCACTATAAGAAAGTGGTTTGAAAAAGGAAAAACCTAAGATAAACTTTTTCTAGAATTTTTCTTATGCAAAATGGAAATTTTTATGGGTTTTTTGACAACTTATGGAAAGTAAATGAGGCTCTTTTTAGTTGTTTCTGTTTTCTGTCCTAAAACAGAAAACAAAAATTAATAATTAGTTGGATTTGACTAATGAAAACAAACTCACTTTATGTTCTATGTAAAGAACTTGCAAAAGTGAAAAAAATACTTAGATCTATCCTCTAGATATTTGAAAAGTAAATCTAGATCTAAGTGCTATTGCATGTAAAAATTTTGCTTGATATAACTTTGAATACTTAATTTAATTTGCATGCAACATATAAGGTAATAAAAGAAGAAAACTAATTTTGTGAAGGGGAGAGAGACACTCTTGATCTTGGAAATTCCCTTGGGAAATGAGGTCCTTGGTGGAGTGAAGAGGGAAATGTCTTTGGAAAACTTGTTAAAAGAGATGGATTGCTACCAAGCTCCACCAACTCTTCAATCTATTGAGATCCTGCAAACTTCACAATACTTGGACAAATACGGTCAATTCTCGGTGCTACCTACAAAGGAGACTCAATGTCTAGATTAGTTAACATAAACACAGAATTCACATTTAAGCTTCCAAAATATGTAAGCAATAGGATTATAAAATCAATCTAGATTAATAACCCTATCATATTGAGTAATAGTACTCTTACCAAGGCCAATATTTGACAATAGTTGAATAATAAGTACATGAAATAACATCACCTCAAATCTTACCACATGAAAACCATCCACATATGAAACACACCATCAATGACCTCCAAAGTCTTTTATTCCATTCTAATAGAAAAATATTGACAAGAGCATTACATCAAGATAGCCCAACTCCCATTAACTATAAAGGGAGGGGTCAACCTTCTTTTATAGCAATTTGGGTGAGAGATCCAAATCTAGGGCACATGGCATGAGGGAGAGTGTGCATGGGTTGAGTGAGGATATGTGGGAGTGGAGGAGGGATTCGACACCTCTACACTCACTAGAGTAGCTCGACACATAACTAGAGATAGGAACTTGCCACATGGGAGGAGTAGGTGGAGAGGGGGAGTCTCTCCCATTGGGATTGATGCCCCTCTCTAATAATCCAGCACCTAACTAAAGTGAGGTCGAGTGGTAGCATAGGGATCATCTCCCTTAGCCACCTCACTCAACAACTAGTCCAAGACTCTAGATGAATTGCCTCCCTCCTCTTTTGACTAAATACAAAGGGAAAACATGTCCCCGACATGTTTCCCTATTAATATCATGTTGATTTTTATTTAATTTTACATGTCTTTTTCTTGTTTTGTGAGTAAAACTCATTTTTGAGTGATAAAAATCACTTTTTTGCCTCAACAAAGGGGGAATAAGGGTTTAGGTGGTGCTCTGGCTTATAAAATTAGCACAATCATGGCATACGACAACATCTAATGCCACTTTTATGAATTTTTTGGATTTTACAATTAAAATAACCTGTTTGCGGGAAAGTTTTTATTGACTCAAAACATTAAAAAATCCTAGGGGGGACTAAGTGCAATTTCTATATGACTCAATAATGATGAAATAACATGGTAATATAAACATTTAGACACTATACATTGGAATTCTATGCCAAGGCCTATCCATCGACACATACTCCAGCTTTGGAGGTGATTTGAGTGAAAAACTTAGAAATTATAACTCGCCTAATTTCTCAGGCAAGAAATAATTAACAAGTGAAAAAAAACACTCTAGAGTACATAATCATGCTTAGTTCTTGGGTGTCCAAGTATTTTACAACTTCATCATGCTAATATCATTTATTACAATGCCCTCGAGGAGATGGAAATGCGAAAAAAGTTGGTCAAATAGACTGGATGATCTTCTAAACACTGAATTCTGAGCAATTGATTGCTCAGTGTTTGGCGGCTCAACTACAAGTCCATCATAGTGCAACTTGGTGGATAACATTGGATCCATATGGGGACGTGTGCTTGATCTTTTTATAAAAAAGGAGAGCATGTGAGAATCCAGAATCTGTGACCTACATCACAAATGTCTCGCCAAAAACAACATAAGAAACACATGTATATGAAAACCAACAATTTAATATACAAGTTACACTAATAATAGAAGAAAATGAAAATTCTAAATAAATAAAAATAAAATATAAGGAGGAAGGGTTAGAAATATATGTTACAAAAGGATGCCTCCATGGGCATCAAATATCATTATTGAGGAGCAATTTGAAAAGCTATCCATTCACTGTTAGATTTAACCTTTTCACTGTCCCACTGGCTGAAGTAGAAAATAATTGAACCAGCCAAGTCATGGATGTAGTAAGATCTCAGATGTATGAAAAATCCCTGTTCGGGATGACTCGTTGAAGATACTTTTCCAAGTTTTATCAACTTGGAGTTTTTCTTGAGAACAAACCAGACAAGAAACATGTGTCTTTCTTTACTCAACCAAACTTTGAAGTTTGGTCAACTTTGTAAATTTTTGATGAATCTCTGAGTTGGACTGTCATGGTGGAAGGTCAACCATTTCTCATAATGATTTGGAATTGATAAATTGAACGTGTCTTCCATTTTCCCATTATATGTTATTAAGTCATCTAATGGTTGAGAGACTGGAATCAGAACTATCAAGGCAACTGCTTCACTGTTTTCGTCAAGGTTGTCAAAGATCTTCTCTGAAGAGATGGGTTCTTCGGGAGGAGGGTTGGGATTTGAATTATATGGATATTCAACAACTTCAAACTCAAATTCCTTTGTTTCTTCCTGAACAATTACTAACTCATCTATAAGCTCTTCCGAAATTTCCAGTTGAAATTCCCTTTCTTGTTCACTGTGAAGTTCTGGCTCTATAGGGTCTGAATATTCAACACAAGTTTTTCCTCTGCAAGGTGAGCTTCCATGGCCTTTAATTGTTTTGCATACATAAATTCCATGGCCTATATTTATTGGAATCTAGTGAAGCATATTTATTATCTGAACTGACTATCTTTATATCCAGAGGTTCCTTCTCCTTCCACTTTTCCATAAAAGCATCAATCAATTCATTGCAAGTTTTAACTTGGTTATCCTTGAGTTTTGTGAACCAATCAAGATCATCATCATCAAAGGACAAGATAAACAATTTTATTTTTATATCTTCATACAAAGCATTACAACACCATTTATTAAACAAATGAGAGACTCTCTTAACATGACTTCTAGCATCAACAACATTATTACTTTGAAAGCAAGGAAAATTTTGCAAAGCGTTTTCTGGAATCACATGTGGATAACCACTTATTGCAGAAAAATCAATAGGTCTATAAAGATCATCCATTTCTAAAATAGATTGATTAAACAAAAAAGGAAAAAGGAAAATGTCTACCAGAAATGGACTGGGACCCCAAAATTATTAAGGATTCTACAAGAATAAATCTTGGCTAACTTCCTCGAAAAATATTTTTAGATTCAAGGATGAAGCTTAAGCAAACCGTGAGTTCCTTTTGTAATGTCCCTTTCCAAATAGTAGCTCCAAAGAGGAGGTTTAATGGTTTAAACCGCCTCGTTAGACTATAGCCAGGGCCAGAAAGGGGTAAACATGGTTACTAGAGGTCACTCCAATCAAAGGTGTTATATTCGGAAAGTGACATTGAGCTAAAAGTGGTTAAAAGCACTTTTAAGCCAATTTGAGCTAAAAATAGAACAGATGAGATAAAATTAGAAGTCAACAACGAATTAGGGTTTCAACATCGAATTAGGGTTTCAGGAAGCTATAAGAGAAGGTTCAGTGACCGAATTCATCATTATGTAGATTTTGACTTGTCATTGAGGAGAGAGGCGCATCTCAGGAGAGATATTTTAGTGGATTCCAGGAGGAAGACACTAGTTGGCTGATTTGGGTGTTGAGAGACACACCCTAGTCACCAGGAATATCACCCAGGTCTTCCATCATTCTTAAACAATAGTTACACAGGTTCCAGCAGCAAGGGCGCACTCATTCAGGGTGAGGGCGCAACTTATGAGGAGGTTCAGTGGATCGACTTGTCCCTTTCAGGGAGAGTTCAGAGATTCCCCTCCAACCCAGTTGAGAGGAAGGAAAGACACATTTTTTTCCTTGTTCCTCATCAAATTCCGACAGAGGAATCATCCGAGGTGAATTTTCTAGATTTGGGAGTGTGACACTTTGGGCGGATAGATTCGGAGTTCCCGAGCGATCATCACATCAGAGTCAGGTAAACCCTTCTGACCCATTTCATAGTAGGACAAGGTGATCATTTAGAGACACATCTCAGTCGATTCTGACAGTGGAATCACTAGGGCACAGTTTTCCAGTGAGAGAGGGGCGCATTCCCCCAGGGGGGATCCTTCCGGGGTCCAGACACACCAATAGAGGGGTCGGTCAGTCACCAAGACTGAGAGCTAGAGTAGGGTGCACCATTTGGGACAATTTCCAGGCCATTCTAAGAGGTTTAGCCACCAGGGAGAACTTTCCAGACTTTCAACAGTTACCATGCGAGCTGCCATAGTTCCAGGTCATCCATTGATCCCACTATGCTCATCTATTATCGGGTATTATCATTTAATTTTCTTATTGTATTCTAGCTAAGATCCTTTTTTCATTTGATCTAGCCGAGTGATTCACTTTTATTCAACCGCATGTGGCATTGTACTCACAGAGATATCATAATATAAGATTTGTAGTCTTTTGTCTCATTTATTATCTATATAGTCATTTATATGTTGTAACAATGAATTATCTATAGTAGATACATCATATTATCAGTGTTTCCAAGACTATCCAAGTTAGGAACATTACACCTTCTTGCAGAATACTTTGTAAAATAATTTTAAGTGGAGTCGCCAGATGATCAAGTTTATTCTAAACAAACAAGAAGCATCAAACAAAGCAAAAACAAAAAGGAAAACAAAAAGTCGTACTCTGGAAATAGAAAGATTTATCCCTGACAATGACACCAAAAATGTTGCCGCATTTATACACACTTGGGTAACGTGGAAGAAATCTTCAGTCCACTCAGTGTGTCCTTAGGGGCAAGTCTCGAGTCAAGGTGTTGTCACCTAATCTTCGACTCCTCCATCTAGGCCAACTCCTAGCGAAGCCAAGGGGGGTAGTCCCTAACAAAAAATACTAAGGCTTGAAAGCTAGTCTAAGTACAAAAGTAAATCTAGGAGTTTATTGCAAGTAAATACAAGTATATCAAAGAAAATCTTACACTAGCAACATATTCATTCATTCATTCATAAGATAAAAGCTTTATGAAAAGAGATATCCAATACATAAGATACTTGCACAAAATGAGATAAATGATACAAATTATCTGCAAGTAATAAACCACAAGGTAATTAGATATTCCCAAATACAATGAATGAAAGTAAGCTCTTGCACAAGAAGCAAAGATATGTATAAATAATGAGACCAATGCCTTAATGAGATCGTGGGTTGTTGAATAAAACACTTGCTTTTTGATATTGCCTTTGAAAGTTTTAAAGTTTAGTTAATGAGATAAATTTTATTATGCTTGAAACTAAGAGTGCTTGAGAACCAACTAAACTAATGTGTGACCTCTCCAGAGGCTATCTCTTTGGTTGGAAATATGTGGAGAACTTGCTGAAGCCCCAAAGGCTTCATCAACAAGTTCAATGAAGGTGTCAGAGGTCCAACACTGCGAGAACCTAGATCTCAAAGTTTTCGTTTGACTTCATACACTTCCTTCATGTGGTTTCCCTCACATTGAGATAACATCCTTTGATATTGTCCTATTAAAAATACTCTGCACTGACCAACCCTAGTTCTAATGAGTTCCAAGGATTGAGCTAGGCTAGCAAGGGTTCAAAGCATACACCGGGGAGCTAAAGGGAAGGTTTATTTTAAACAAAAATAAAATGCTTAAAGGAAACTTGAGAAAAAAGGAAATGTTTTCTAATTACTAAATCCACACTGACCAACCTCTTTGCAGAGGAGCTGAGGGGATTTGTTTATTTTTCAACTTGAAATGCAAAATTGAAAAATAAAGATTGCAAAAAGGAAAATAATCTATGTGTTTTTGTGATTAAGATAGATTGATTGATTTTATTTATTATTTTATCTTTAGATAGTATGAAAGCAGTAAAGTGAAGAAGCAAAATAAATCAACTAGACACCACCACACCAATCCCCCAAAGGGGGAGAAGAAACTGGGCATTATGAGGCATGATTTTAGTACTTCCTATTACAGCGAGAACCTTGTTCTCTTTTTCTTCTTTTTAGATCCTTATAGAATGGATCGAAAATGAAAGAAACGATTTACAAAGGGTTCTTTATTGGTCTTGGTCTTCAAAGATTCACTCTTAGGTTCGGTTTTCTTCCATTTAGCCCAAAATTCACCAGAATATCCCCTTGTTTTATCATGGACCTGCTAAAAACCAACAAACAAATTAGTTTAATTCTACCAAAAAGTCAAAACCTAAGCTAAATGTTTTCTAGAATTTTTCTTATGCAAAATGGAAATTTTTATGGGTTTTTTGACAACTTAAAGAAAGTAAATGAGACTATTTTTAGTTGTTTCTGTTTTCTGTCCTAAAACAACAAACAAAAATTACTAATTAGCTGTATTTGATTAATGAAAACAAACTCACTTTATGCCTAAAGATTTCTATGTAAAGAACTTGCAAAAGTAAAAAAAATACTTGGATCTATCCTCTAGATATTTGAAAAGTAAATCTAGATCCAAGTGCTATTGCATGCACAAATTTTGCTTGATATAACTTTGAATACTTAATTTAATTTGCATGCAACATATAAGGTAATGAACGAAGAAAAATAATTTTGTGAAGGGGAGAGAGACACTCTTGATCTTGGAACTTCCCTTGGGAAATGGGGTCCTTGGTGGAGTGAAGAGGGAAATGTCTTTGGATTTTTTATTTGAAAAGAGATGAATTGCAACCAAGCTCCACCAACTCTTCAATTCGTTAAGATCCTACAAACTTCACAATACTTGGACAAATACGGTCAAATTCTTGGTGCTACGTACAAAGGAGACTCAATGGAAAGATTAGTTAACATAAACACATAATGCACATTTAAGCTTCCAAAATAAGTAAGCAATAGGATTAGAAAGTCAAGCTAGATTAATAACCCTATCCTATTGAGTAATAGTACTCTTACCAAGGCCTAGATTAATAACCCTATCCTATTGAGTAATAGTACTCTTACCAAGGCCAATATTTGACAATAATTGAATAATAAGTACATGAAATAACATCACCTCAAATCTTACCACATGACAACCATCCACACATGAAACACACCATCAATGACCTCCAAAGTCTTTTATTCCATTCCAATAGCAAAATATTTCCAAGAGCATTACATCAAAATATCCCAACTCCCATTAGCTACAAAGAGAGGGGTCTACCTTCTTTCATAGCAATTTGGGTGAGACATCCAAAGCTAGGGCGCATGGCATGAGGGAGAGTGGGCATGGGTTGAGTGAGGATACGTGGCAGTGGAAGAGGGAGTCCACTTGGACACCTCTCCACTCACTAGAGTAGCTCAACACATAACTAGAGATAGGAACTCACCACATGGGAGGAGTAGGTGGAGTAGGTGAAGAGGGGGAGTCTCTCCCATTGGGATTGATGCCCCTCTCTAATAATCCACCACCTAACTAAAGTGAGGTCGAGTGGTAGCATAGGGATCATCTCCCTTAGCCACCTCACTCAACAACTCGTCCAAGACTTTAGATGACTCGCCTCCCTCTCCAGTTGACTAAATATAAAGGGAAAACATGTCCCCAACATGTTTCCCTATTAATAGCATGTTGATGTTTATTTAATTTTACATGTATTTTTCTCGTTTTGTGAGTAAAGCTCATTTTTGAGTGATAAAAATCACTTTTTTGACTCAACAAAGGGGAATAAGAGTTTAGGGGGTGCTCTGGCTTAGAAACCGAGCATAAACATGACATACGACAACATCTAATGCCACTTTTATGACTTTTTTTACTTTTACAATTAAAATATCCTGTTTGCGGGAATTTTTTTATTGACTCAAAACATTAAAAAATCCTAGGGGGGACTTAGCACAATTTCCATATGACTCAATAAATATGATCTAGCATGGTAATATAAACATTTAGACACTAGACATTGGAATTCCATGCCAAGGCCTAACCACCAGCACATACTCCAGCTTTGGAGGTGATTTGATTGAAAAAACTTAGAAATTATAACTCGCCTAATTTCTGAGGCAAGAAATAATTAACAAGTGAAAAAAAACACTCTCGAGTACATAATCGTGCTCAGGTCTTGGGTGGCCAAGTCTTTTACAAATTCGTCATGCTAATATCATTTATTACAATGCCCCTGAGGGGAATGAAATGCGAAAAAAGTTGGTCAAATAGACCGACTAATCTCTTGAACACTGAATTCTGAGCAATTGATTGCTCAGTCTTTGGCAGCTCAAATGCGCGTCCATCCTAGTGCAACTTAGTGGATAACATGACCCAAGGTGCTAATCCACTGAACTCCAAGTATAACATTGGTGTCTCGTAGGTCCATCACATAGAAATCCTATGCCAAATTATATTTTCCCGAGGTAAGACTCATTTGTGGAATATATTTGTCACATGGTATGGTCCATCCCCCTGCTACCTCCACTAGAAATCCTTCAAACTCAACAGTAGGGAGGTGTCTCCTATTCACCAAGGCAACATCAATAAAGTTGTGGGAGGCCCCACCATCAATAAGTATTGTGACCCTTCCCTTTTCCCTTGGAGGACTCCTCCCATCTTGAAAGTAATAAATTTTGGTACCCCACTAATGGATGCAATAACAACTTTCTTAATTCCCACATGGTTGCGCATTGGCTCTTCTTCTTCATTCACATGTGTGGGATCCTCTTTTGTTTGGTGCATTTCTATATTTTGAATATGGCCCACATCATCTTCCTCCTCACTGACAAAAAGAGCCTCAATGTAGTGGATATTTCTTTTCCCCATGCATCTATGCCCTAGTTCCCATGGTTCTTTACAATTATAGCATAATTGTTTTCTTCTCAACTCCCTTCTGGTAGCTTCATCCAATTTCCCCTTACGTTTGTCTACAATCCTTTTATCCTTTCCCCTTGGAGCAATTGGTGGCCTTAGAATGAATTTGTTTTTAGAGGCTACCCCTTCCAAGTCGCTAGTCCTCCAAATCGCATATTGAAGTGTATTAGGCTTAAAATCCTTGACCCATCCATGCAATGGTTCTGTCAACCCTTTAGAAAATAGCATCATCAATCTGGTTTCTGACTCATCTAGAACCATGACTGCTATCGTATGAAATTATTCAATGCATGCCTCAACTGTGCTTTTTTGTTTAAGTTGGGTGATCTCACGAAAATGAAGTTTTGGATCCCCTTGATCAAACCTGTCTATGAGCCTTTGTGTGAAATATGCATAAGAAGTAATGTGTGCATGTCCCAAAGTAGTCATCCCATGGTACCACCACTCATGGGCCTTGCCTTCCAAGTATAGGGTGGAAAATTTGATGGCATCCATCTCCATCATGGGATTTAATTGCAAATAAACATCCAATTTTTGTACCCATGGTTTTGCGGAATCTTTGGATGATCCATCAAAGCTGGGAATCTCCATTTTTCCTACCTTGTGCCCCAGATCATTATTACCCCTGTGAAAATCTCTAGGCCTTCCTCTATATTTGATCCTGCAATACTCTCCCAATGAAACTTGTCTCCTGAATCCTACACTTAAGGCTGCATGTTCCCTCTCATACTCCTCAAAGTTGTCTTCCACCTCCACATGCCCTAGAACATTGGCCTCCTGCTACTGTGTGTCTAAGAAACATGGCATGTAATGTCGATGTTTTGGTAGCTAGGGGAGGACCTTTCCCTCCTAGATGACCTTTCTTAGATGTAAAGAATCTTCTGGAAGCAAGTGAACCATTAAATATATGTGTGGAAACCCTAGAAAAGAAGTCGGGCTCAAGAGAATAACATTAAAGTAATAATAGAATCCAGAAAGAGAAGTTGTCCCTACTAAGTAAAGTAACTTGGATAGACTAGTATAAGTAAGAAAGCGCCTAGCTCATTTGTACTCACTCTCTCTCACTTAGCAAGAAGGGTGCAAGTCTAAGGAGCAGTTGCAACAACAACTAGTGCACAAGTCTAAGGAGTTGCAACTGCAACAGAAGAATGGTGCAAGTTTGGAGAGAGTAGTGCAGTAGTTGTTGTGGAGTATTCTCAGTCTTTCTGGTATTTCTCTTTTATGCTTCTCTTGGTGCAAGATACGATATCTTTGTATGGTTATTGTGCTATTGATACAACATTTTTGTGGCTAGGGTTTATCTATTGGTTCTGGAGTAGGCTTGATGGAATTAATCTAAGTAAAGGTTAGTGTTCTCGGGGGTGGCATATGTGAATGCTTATGGTTCGGTGAAAATGAAGTGACATTGTCTACAGTTAAACAAGCATACCAAAATTCTAACATGGTATCAGAGTTGGTTACCTTCAGAACAGTTTGACGCTAGAAGGAAGATCCTCATTGTCAAGCTCGTTGATTACTTATTAAACTCACTAAGAAGGTCACCTAAGTAGGGCCCATCTCTTCCCTGGATCATATCTATAAATTTCTGAAGTTGAGAAATTAGGGTTTACTCATAAAACCCTAGGTCTACAAAGCCAGTTGCAGTTGTAGGGCCAATTCCTTCATGCCAGTTCCTTCGTGCCAGTTGCTTCATGCCAATTACAACACCAGTTACAGTGTCAGTTGTAGTGAAAATTTTTGTGAAGTATTGGGACTAATTTTTGGTTCTCCTAGTGCGCCTTACCCTAGCGCATCTCCAACTAGATTTAGATTGCAAGTTGGAGCACTTTGAAGTTTTAGGGTTCGTTGCTACTGTCGGATGGTGCCACTATGTTGGAGGTATGTACTTGTATATGTTTAAACTATATCACTATCTTAAGGGTGTTTGCAGGAGAAGGGATCTTTTGTTCAAGCACAAGATCAGGAAACTATATAAGACAACCCATGTGGGAACGACAACAGCTAAACTCCAGGTTTGCATGTCAGGTTTGATATTTTTATATTGTTGTAGTTTAAGTAAGTGTTGTAACTAGAATAGAAGTCTTTAAATTCTATTATTTCTATCGCTATTGCTAGTTTAGTAAACACTTGATTATTGCTGGTACAACTACCATTAGGTGAATACTCATATTAATAATGCATTTGTGTACAAGATAAATTGATCTCCTCTAGGAGATGTTCCTGGTTGTGCTTGTTTCTTGTTCTGGGTAGGCCACAGGGAATAGCTTTGAGAGAGAGCTATAATGACGGTTGCAGGAAGCAACCGTTTAGATGGTCTCTAGCTGAAACATGGAGCAAACCATCCAAACATAGAGTTGTTCACATCCATGTAATGAAGGAGAAGAGGACGAAGTCAGAACCTTCTGGCAAGAAGGATACCTTTGTAGATACAGAGTATCTCATATGGAGATCGATTTAGTTGATCACTCTTTAGTTCACCAGGAAGAGTCAGTAGAGCTAGAAGGGCCTACCTAGAATCGTTGCAATGACCAAGAAGAGACCAACATGGTTCCATGATGCTTTGTAGGATGCAAAGGGAATACAGATATATGACATTGATGAGCCATATCATGTAGAGGGAGTAGATGGCGCCGAATATTATATAGACTAAGAGGGATTCAAACTTCAAAGGGAGCATGCAGACTTAGAGTGAGCCTGATCTCAGAGAGAGTCAATTACTTAGAGACTTTAATTCAGAAAGTATTCCTGCTCAGATTCAGATGGGAGAGAGAAATGTCTTCCAGGACTGACAAACAAAAGGCTAGATCGAAGCTTTAGAGGCTTCACAGATATATGAGACCTCCTGGGAGGATTCCCTTGTTTCAGTGACAGAGGAGGAAGCTAGTTAGAAGGATTGGGATATGGATCTTTGCCTTGGTCCCTTAACCAAAAGGGAAGTCAGTGGTGAATTCCAAGTTGATCTACAAGATCAAGCATGCTACAGATGGCAACATAAAGAAGTACAAGGAAAGGTTTGTGGCTAGAGGGTTCTCCCAGAAAGAGAGAGAAGACTATGGCGAAACTTTTTCTCCTATAGCAAAATACACTTCCATTAGATCAATTGTTGCGATTGCTTCCGCAATGGGATGTAAATTACAAAAGATGGACGTCAAGATTGCTTTCTCGAATGGTGTAATAGAGGAAGAAGTGTACATAGAACAACCACAAGGCTTCATGATCCATGGGAAGGAGTTCCATGTGTGCAGACTGAAGAAGGCCTTGTATGGACTAAAGAAAGCACCCAGGGCATGGTATGCCAGGATAGATGGATATTTGATGAGATTGGGATTTACCAAGAGTGAGGCAGATCCTAACCTCTACTATAAGGTTGAGGATGGATGCCCATTGATCTTGGTTCTATATGTAGATGATCTATTTATAACAGGGGACTAGAACCTCATTGATGGGTGTAAGAGGGAGCTCGCTTCAGAGTTAAAGATGAAGGATCTAGTTATGATGCATTACTTTTTGGGATTGGATGTATGGCAGAGATCAGATGAGATTTTCCTTAGCCCAGAAAAATATACTGTTGAGATCCTGAAGAAATTCAAGATGATGGAATGCAAGTCCATGACTGCACCTATGACGATAAATCTGAAGCTCTTGAGTGACAAATTTTCAGATTTGGTGAATCCCATGATGTACAGACAGTTGATTGGATCCTTGATGTACCTAGTTAACACCAATCTAGACATATTCTTTGCAGTGAATACTTTGAGTCAACACATGGTTGAACCTAGACAGGTACATTGGATGGTAGCAAAGCATATGTTGAGGTACCTTCATGGTACGATTGGATATGGATTGAGATATGTCTTAGGTGGAGATGTGAAGCTGCAGGATTACACAGACTTTGACTGCGAAGGGAGTGCAGTGGATCGGAAGAGTACTTCTGGATGATGCTTCAGTTTGAGATTGATGTGATCTCATGGTTGAGTAGGGATTAGACATCAATGGCACTCACTACAACAGAGGCAGAGTATATAGAAGCTAGTATTCGAAACATGATGCAATACTAGTTGCTATATACTTCATTTGAAACATGATACAGAAGGGAGTTGTGAAGCTCCAAGACACATCCACAGATGAGTAGCATTAGGAAGACATTCTCCCAGATTGGTCATGCAATTTTGACCAAGGGAGAATGATACATTCGCTCATAGGATTAGCCATGCTGATTTGGATAGTGGTGAATGGCTCAAGCATAGTCTTTCTCCTATTAGTCATGCTGATTTGACTAGGAGCGCAAAGCCTCGAGGTGAAAAATGTCCACTCTAGTTGAGGGGGAGGTGTGTTGTTTCTTCTCATGCTGACTAACCCCTCTAGCCAAGGGTTCCCTGGATCAATCTTGCTACTGAGGGGGTAATTCACTGTTGGACCTGATGAGAGAAGAAATATCATGTGCATAGTCGTGAGGACTATGGGAGTATCTTTGTGCTACTGGATGAGACTATAACTATGGTTGATGGCATATTGTATTAGTTTTGTGTTACTAGCTGATTGTTTCATAGTTATAGAGACATCGACTATGATTATGGCTGATGGAATATTGTAGTAATTGTGTGTTACTAAATGATTGTTGCATAATCATAGGTATGACTATGGATGAGGGCATATTGTAGTAGTTGTGTGCTACTAGATGATTTCTACATAGTCATACATATCCTGACTATGGCTGAGGGCATATTGTAGTAGTTGTGTGCTACTAGCTGATTGCTCCATAATCATGGAGGTGGCAGATCTTGACTATGGCTAAGGGCATATTGTATTAGTTGTGTGCTACTAGATGATTGATGCATAATCATGGAGGTGGCAGACTATGATTATGGATGGGGGCATATTGTAGTTCCTCTGCTCCACTAGTTGATTGCTTCATAATCATAGAGACTGGTGTATCACATGGTGGTAGCTTGTGTAGCTATCTTTTGATTGCAGGTGAGAGACATTGTGGCTTTGGATAGTAGATGTGTGCTACTTGGAGTGGCTGTGCACCATTGGATAGTGGTTATGTACTACTATGGATCGACACAGTTATTTTCTACTAGATGGCATTGTAGTAGTTGTGCACTACTAGTTGATCGCCATGGGGACTACTAGTTCACATTGGGAGTAGTTGAGTGCTACTTGGTTGCATATACTGTGACAAATTATTTGAGCTACCGATGGCATTGTGGAAGTTGTGTGCTACCAGCTAATTGCAGAGTAGTCAGTGGACTACTAGATAAAGACATCATGAAATATGCCTCCCTAGGTAGCTAAGAGGGAGTGTTGATGTTTTGGTAGCTAGGGGAGGATCTTTCCCTCCTAGATGACCTTTCTTAGATGCAAAGAATATGCCGAAAGCAAGTAAACCATTAAACATATGTGTGGAAACCCTAGAAGAGAAGTTAACCTCAAGAGAATAACATTAAAGTAATAATAGGATCCAGAAAGAGAAGTCGACCCTACTAAGTAAAGTAACTTGGACAGGTTAGTATAAATAAGAAAGCGCCTAGATCATTTGTACTCACTCTCTCTCACTCAGCAAGAAGGGCGCAAGTCTAAGGAGCAGTTGCAACAACAACTAGTGCACGAGTCTAAAGAGCTGCAACTACAACAGAAGAAAGGCGCAAGTTTGGAGAGAGTAGTGAAACAACTGTCGTGGAGTATTCTCAGTCTTTCAGGTATTTCTCTTGTATGCTTCTCTTGGTGCAAGGTACGATATCTTTATATGGTTA
The DNA here is from genome assembly GCA_010110895.2 of Picea sitchensis. Lineage (NCBI taxonomy): Eukaryota > Viridiplantae > Streptophyta > Pinopsida > Pinales > Pinaceae > Picea > Picea sitchensis. The sequence goes on along the minus strand of SNQJ01S0128385.1, from coordinate 10,602 downwards.
TTGTGTTGTTGTTGCAATAGTTTTGTGGCTAGGGTTTATCTACTAGTTCTGGAGTAGGCTTTCCAAAATTACTCTAAGTAAAGGTTAGTGTTCTCGGGGGTGGCATATGTGAATTCCTATGGTTGGGTGGCAATGAAGTGACATTGTCTACGGTTAAACAATCATACCAAAATTCTAACATGTAAGGCCTGGATGTGATCCTGCTGCTCATTGGTGCCCTATTTGTTGCACCCCCAAATAGACTTTACCCCTCAGTTGAACCCTATGGCTAGTCTCTGTGTGATACCTTTCTCCTCCCTGAGATCCACTAGCCCCATTATTCTCTTCATTATTCTGTGGTTCCTTTCTATGTACCATCTGCATGAGAAGATGTGCAATCCTATCCTGTCCTGCTTCCAATGTGGTGACCAAGCGCTCCTGTCCCTATTTTATATTTGTCAAGGATAATTTGAGATCAGCCTGCCCCCTGGATAACTACTCCTGTGTCTCATCCAAATGGTGTTGCATGATAAACAATGTCTTGTCAATGGAGCATTGTAGTTCCTGTGTTATTCTTGCCAATTCAATTGGCACCTCCTTATCAATACCATCTCTTGTTTCCTGTCTTTCCCCCATCTCTGTTTCTGGTTCCTCAATCCCTTTGTACTTCTTTATTCTGTTGTAACCTTTCCTCAGCAAATCCCCACAGGCTGGTAGGATTCAAAGCTCTGATACCACAATAAGATTCCAAAGTGGTTTTGTGTGGAATGCTTTAAGTTTTTGTTTTTTTGGTTGAGGTGTTTTGTCAAACAATTTGCACCTGTAGCTTCCTTGTTCTTATGTTAGGGTTTGATATCAAGTTTTATAGCACAAATAGTTTTCACAAGAAACAATGAACTAATAGAAAACAACAATAAGAATAGCCACAAAACTCAGATTTGTATTTATTTATTATATATAGCTAACCTCAGTAGAATAGAAGAGCAAATCTAGAAATATATGGAAGAATGGAAGATGTGGTTGAAAGCACCTCCAAGATACAATATAAGAGAGATATATTGGCTCCCCAGAGCCTCCACTAGTTGCATGCAAGAGATCTACATGATCAATCTCTTTCCCTTCCTCCAAACACTGTATTCCTTTGGTTGAGTTGCACCCTCACTGGCTGTAGCGCACCATCGAAATTCGTCTAGCTTGTATCTGACTCCAAAACTTCATGAAATCATTGTTATCCTATAGGGAAGAATATGGATGGTTCATATGATGAATTCCCCTTGTTGTAAATGCCAAATATGACCCCAAAACACTAGATCTCTAAGCCAAAGTGCGCCCTCCTTTAGTAAATTCACCCAGCTATGATAATAAATAATCATAGGGGATGGAAACCACCAAGAGTGCCAAGAAATATCGCTCTAGGGATGAAAAATGTACCCAAGTATAGATATCCTCCAAATCCAACCACTAGAAGCCAAATCGAACTCCTTAAGATTGGACAGTGCACCCTTCCTGCAAAAAACCCTCCAATGGTGCGCCCCTCTTCCCAAATGATAGTTGAGAATGATCTGATCTGAATAGAGTGGTGAGGGTGGAATCTTTCACCACCTTGGCCAATCTTGGACCAAGAAAGGAGGGATCTTTCACTTATGTGCTGATCTCTAGGGTTTGTCTATTCAAAACCCTCAAAACACTCAAGCTTCCAGAGCTCAAAGTTGCAAATAGAAATGAACAAGAATTAGTAAGTGAGGTGTCCTCATCCTCTTTTATACTCCAGTTACTATTCCTCACTTAAATTATTAATTGGATTTCTAAAATATTTTCATCCATTATCTCATATTTCCTTGTTTGTGAATGTCACTTATTCCAATTTGAATTTAGCATCCTTAGTGACATATGTTGGCCACCTTGTTCCCCTTTTTATATGAGACTATAACCTAGGGGTAACAACTGGGCTACTAATTCCTCAAGTACTTTGGTCATATGGAAGAGGATCTTACAGTGTGCTACCCTTTGTCCGTGATGCATGATTTTTCCTAGCCCCTTTGCCATTAATTTATTTTAGTATTTAGAAGTTGAAGCTAAAGTGGGACTTCAACCTAAGTAAGAAAAAAAATTCCCACATTAACTCTACCTTGGTGATACTTGACCATGCCTCCCCAAGTTGAATATGGTATGTGGGACTTCTACCAAAGAATGAAAAATATTTCCCACACACGCTCTACCTTGGTTGGCATGTTTAATTAGTTATTTATTTTACGGGTCCCTCAATTTTTTTGAGAAACACTTCATTGTTCTCAAGATCCCTAGGTCAGCATCTGAAAGGTTTTATGATTGGATTTTATCTTTTGCCAACTACAAGCTTCTGGGTATTTAGCGTCTTCTTCCCATGAAATGAGGTACATTCCCTTCTTGGGTCAATAAGCCCAATGACCTAAAAGATGGGGACATGGAAGAGAGGTAGTAAGGGAAAGTGGTAAGTATGAGTGGGATCAATATGACAACCATTCAAGGAAAACCCTTGGTTACAACCCTTTCCCCAAGGGTGGCCACTTGCTAGGAAATCATGACACTCACCAAGGTGAAATAAGGAAAAAAGCATATTCAAATGCCCCAAGTATTAAAGTGAAACTTACCACGATACTTGACTTGTTACCTCATGGAGCAAGATCCACTGTCTTCCAGAAACAAGCTGGTGTGGTGGATGCCATAATGACGAATGGAGAAGTATGGTGGTGAGGCGAGGCTCCATCCGTGTAAGTGAACACTATCGATCAATCCATCACTCAGTACTCCATGTTTGCAACTTGAGGGCCTCGAGACATCATCTCCTTAGTTATCCCTAGGAATGGGGGATAACAAGCCCCAAGGTTTACAAATTGGGCTCCCCTCGCCCTTAGAATTAGGTATGAAACTAATGGCTCAAATTTCAATTTGCAATAAGTACCAAGTACTAGATTTTGGGAAAGTGTGGACAACAAGCAGGTGACCTCCCCTTCTCCCACACTTTAGCCATCACCTTGCACAAGTCTGTATTAATTTCTCATGCTAAGGAAGTCATGCGGCATATGGGATAATGATCTATCAAGTTAAACTTTGTTTTGTGGTGACCAAGAAGGGAGCCTTGGAGGAATATTGGATTAGAGCTACAGGAGAAGAGGCGAGAAGAAGGGGGGTGCAGTTGGAGGAAGATTCATGGACGGGTTTGGAGCTCAGTGCTGGAGGGACATAGTGGAGTTTTGGGACACCTCTCCTGGTGGGAACGTTAATGCATGTAATATTTTCTCTTGTCTCCAGGCATGTCCTGGGGTCATTTATAGATATGTTTGTCGTTATTCTTGCTGGGAACTTGAATGGTGAAGGATGGATATATTTATTCTTTTGTTTGTTCATTTTAATATATCAAGAAGTTATCCCCCAAGGTTAATGTAGGGAGATTGTAATGATCCCAAGCCAATTTTTTGCTTGGAATCACTAACTAACCACCGATTTGATTATTATTTGTTGTGTATGCAGGTTGGCCATGAACATTTCATCCTTAGGGTTTATTCAGTTATTCAGCCACAAATTTATACAAGAATCATTGTAATCATATGAAGATCATCAACACTACACAAGACAGGAACCACAAGCAAATAGATGAACTTTATTATAAGAAAGCAAACACCTGATACAAATAGAGAAGCAAATCTGGAATAGATGGCTTCAGACAATAATGGAGTTGCATACAAAATGCTCCTGAGATACAAATCAATCCTCCCAAAGGTTGCAATAGAAGATGAACGCTCAACTGCAAAACCAGGGTTTCAGCCTAACCCTCAAGCAATTGGTACGACCCTGCTGACTGTTGGTATGGCCTGCTGAAGACGATGGACACCAAGGGTTCGACCCTCTTGAAGATGAAGACCTCCAAATGCTGCCAAACTTCCCCCAATGATAGATCAAGGCAATGGAATCCTCCTCCTGAAGTATGGAGTTCAAACAATGAAGCTTCCTTCTCAAACTGAAAAAACCCTAGGATGGTATGACCCTCCTGAAACCCTAAATATGGCCAATAGTATGGCCTAGCTGAATGTGGGCTCTGAATCGTCTAAAACTCTCCTGGATGATAGATCAGGAAACCACAAGCACTTTTGAGAAGTCTTAAGGTCAGATCTAGCCTATAGCCTCCTAGATTTGAGAAATATTGAATCACCAAGTCGTACCCTTCCTCCTGAAATCGTCCCAACCTGCAAATACATGATAGGGATGTGATAACTCCTCCAAGAATCCCTCAAACTGATGAGAAAGGTCTTGCAAGAAAAACCCTAATGATGGAAACCTCTCTAGCTTCTTCAATATGCTGGATCGAACTCTTCCTCAACAAATGGTGCACCCCCACAAGAAAACCCTAGTTGGTATGGCCCTGCTGGTCCAATTGGTACAACCCTGTTGGTCCAATTGGTATGGCTCTGCTAGTCCTCCTGAATAGATGATGGCTGTATAATGGTGTGGGTGGAGTATTTCATCCTCGAGACCAATCTTGGAGCAAGGTGAGTGGAATCTTTCACCACTGAGTTGCTCACTAGGGTTTGTAATATCAAAACCCTCAAAACTGTATTTTCAAGAGCATCAACAAGAAAATACCAAAATCTCGAATGAATGAGTTAAGTTAACCCCTAGGGTTAACTCCTAACTCAACCTCCAGTGCTTCTATTACTTCATTGAGTTATCTTTTTGACTTCTTTTACCTTTGTATTAAGTCAACTTAAGAATATAACCTTAGTTTGGTTGACTTTTCCCCTCAATGTGAGACTATGGCCTAGTGGGGATGCCTAGGCCACTAAGTCTTCTCAAATCTCTTCATCAAGAGGTGGGGGACATTATAGTCTCCCCTGCTAGAAATTGCTTTCCCTCAAGCAATTCCAAACCTGTTTCCTGTACCACTTGTTCATTCTACCACGTGGCATCCTCAATGGGTAGATCCTTCCATCTAATTAGGTACTCTTTGATGCTTATCTTCCTTAGTCTCTTCTCTCGAACCTCTAGTATCTCTTTCAGAATCAAAACAAGATGCCCCTCTTCGTCCATGGGAGGTAGTACCTCAATGGGTGTGATGTGTTGGCCGATGGCCCTCTTCAGACATGACACATGGAAAACATTGTGTATCCTGCTGCCCTATTAAAGCTCTAGCTCATAAGCTACGGCCCCTATCTTCCTGTTGATCTTGTAGGGCCCGAAAAAATGTGGTTGTAGCTTCTCTGCTCTGCTTCTTTTTATAGAAGCCTACCTGTATGGTTGGAGCCTTAGATAGACTCAGTCACCAACCTCAAAAGTACGCTCAACCCTGTGCTTGTCTGCTTGGACCTTCTGCTAGTTTCGTGCTCTCTGTAGATGATCCTTCAACTCTCTGAGGATGTCTTGGATCTGTTGTAGCCAATCCTATACCATTAGTGCCCTACTATCACCAAAAGAAATCTCTACAAAAGATAGTAGGTCATATATGTATAAGGCCTTGAATGGTTTCATGCTTATGGACACATGCTGGGTGGTGTTGTAGTAGTACTCTCCCAAGTGCAACCATCTGACCCACGCTTTCTGCTACCCTACTATGTAATTCCTGACATAGCCTTCTACCCGCTTGTTAACTATCTCGGTCTGTCCATCCGTCTGAGGGTGATAGCTGGTACTAGGGGTTAAGGCCGTACCACATAGTCTGAAAAACTCCTGCCAAAATGCACTCATGAACCTGCTATCCCTGTCACTGACAATGGTCTTGGGTAGACCGTGCAACCTGAAAATCTCCCTGAAAAATAGTTCGGCCACCTGTGTTGCACTGAAGTTTGTGGCTATAGAGAAGAGGTGTGAAAACTTCGTCAACCTATCCACCACTACAATTATATAGTCCTTCCCATGCGTCCTTGGAAACTCGGTAATGAAATCCATGGATATGCTTTCCCACTTGTGCTCTGGAATGGGTAAGGGTTGTAGTAGTCCTGCTGGGTGAGTGTGCTCATCCTTGTTCTCTTGGCATGTAGTACACTCCTTGGCATGCTTTAATACGTCCTCCTTGAGGCCCTTCCATGAGATACTCTCTCTCACCTGCCTGTACATCTTACCAATCCCTTAGTGCCTGTTATCCATCAAATTTGCACTAGGATGGACTTCCAGCGAGCCGCCAAAGTTTGAACAACATTGTTCAAAATTCAGAGTTCAGAAGTTCAGTCGGTCATAAAGACCAACAATTTTCTCTTTACATTTCCATAAAAAATTGTAATAAGAGATGTTGCATGATGAACTTGTAAAAGGTCTTAGCCACCTTAAGTCCTAAGCGTGAGTTATACTCTAGAGTGTTTTTTCACTTAATAATTATATTTTGCCATTTTCAGGCAATTTATAATTTATGAGTTTTTTCACTCAATCCCTCCAGAGCTGGAGTATATGCCCATGGTTAGGCTTGAAAATGGATCTAATCCTAGTGCCTAATGTATATTACCATGCTAAACATTCTCCTAGAGTCTTATGGAAATGTGTTAAGTCCCCCTTAGGATTTTTTTTTTATTTTTTTAGTTAATTAAAAAATTGTCAGAATTCGGTAATTTTTAATTAAAAAATAAAGATGTATTAAAAAAGTGGTACTAGGTGACTTAATATGCCTTGGGGGTGCTCATTTTTGGACCCATAGCACCCATATTACTTAAGTACCCACTTTGTTGAGTAAAATGAGTGATTTTAATCACTTAAAATTAATTTTACTCCAAAAAACCCAAAAAAGTCTAATAAAATCATAAAAAATCAGCAAGGGCACAAATTAAGGAAACATGTGGGGACATGTTTGAGATGAAATAAGCCTCAAAAGGCTATGTGGCAGCAAGTGGGTGATTTTCATTGGTTGAGTAAATAAAGTGGGGCATGTAATCTTATGTTTTGAGCATGTGCCAATAAAGGGGTGCACACCTCTTGAGAGGTGGTGCATTCCCATGAGGGGCAGCCAACCTCTTGAGAGGTGGCACCCCCATATCCCCTCAAATCTGCAAGGTGGTGAGTAGATGGAGTGATTGGAGAGGTGGCAACCTCTCCCCATACACTTGGCTGTTTTCTTTATCCAAGTGGTACACCCTCCTTCACCAAGTGGTGCGCCCTCCTCCATTGAGAACTCTACCCTTTGGTCTATTTAAGCAAGCCCTCGTCCCTCTTGTGAGTTAGTTGGAGCTTGAGACTTATGCTATTGTAATAGTGATTCTTCTTTCATACTCGAAATAAAAAGGCTTTGGAGGCTAACGTGGTGTGGATCTATGTGTGGTTGCTATTTGTCAAGTGCATTTTTATGAGGTGATATTATTCCATTTTATTTGCTTATTGAAATTTGTTCAAGTTTGGCCTTTGTAAGGAGTACTATTACTCACAAGGAATAGGATTATAGATCTTAATTGATTCTCATGTCCTATTTGTTATCTATTCTAGAAATATAAAATGTGCATTTTATCTTTTGTTTAAGCTAATGTGCTATTTGAGCTTCTTGTAGGTAACACCAAGATCTAATAGGTTGATTGCAAGTTTTGTGGACTTTAGAGATCTCACTTGGAGGGTTGGATGAGATTGCTTGCTCTTACTTCCTCTCCAAAATTTTGAAGGATGATAGCCCCTCTTTCTATGCTAAAAGAGACTCCATTATTGCCCAAGATTCCAAGGGTTTAAGGAAAACTTTTTCTTCTCATCTCCTCCTCAAATTAAAGTTAAAAGATTTCTGTTATTTCAATTCTTATTCGAAAAGAAAGATTTCAATTCATAGAAGTACTAAAAGCTATCATCCTTTTGCACCTAAAAACAAGTAGATTAGATCTCTTTTCTAGCTTTCAAAGTGCTATCTTAGTCCCTTTTTCTGAAAAAATCTAAAGGCTGAAGATAGGTGTTTTATCAAGAGTTTAAGTGCAATATTTGAGCAATAGCTTACTGTTTTATATTTCTGTTTTAGGACAGCGAAAATAATAGTAAAAAAAGGGCTTTTTCTAGTTAGTTTAAATTCAGAAATTCACTAATTTATCATATAATTGTACATAGAATTCTTTTTGGTTTTATAAACTAATAACCCAAAGCACTCTTAAAGTGTCTTTGGCCATATTTTCATCTTGTTTGTTCGCTGATTTTGTGCAGGTTGGTGCAAGGACAAGAGGAAATTCTACCGAAAATCCAAGGACTTGAAGTTTCTAAGACCCCCAAAGTGGGCCTATTTTATTAAACATTGTAAAAAGTCAAATTTTTTTCAGTTTCACGGTCCATATATAAGGATCCAATCTCATTTGAATAGATCTAAAGACTCTTAAAAGAGAACTTGTAACCGTGGTAATAAAATCAATGAGCCAAGGGAGGCTTCACTTTGCTTTCCCCCCCGAAGGGGGTGTGTTGTGCTTTAGAATATTCCTCTTGATTGGTTTCTTGTCTTTTTATTGTTTTGAGCATTTCAACTGGTTTATTTCAGTTCTAAAATTAAAATCAAACAACAATCTAGATTGGATTTCTTTTTGCAAAGTAGAACACTAATTGCTAGATTATCTTTACTTTCTTGCAAATTTCAAGCTGGAAATAAACCATCCCCTCGGATCCTCGAAAGAGGCTTGGTCAGTGTGGATTAGTAATTAGTCTCACATTTCATTTCAATATTTTATTTCCAGTTTAAAATAAAAAAATTCCCCTCAGCTCTTAGTGCGGTTCTTGACCCTTCCAATTGCGAGCTAGTCTTGATCTGCTGGAAGTAAATTTCATACACGCTGTGCTGGTCAATGGTTGATAGTTTAATTAGGACAATCTCTAAAATAGTTAGTTTAATGCACGGGAAACCGCCTTAAAGTGACCTGCGAAGTAAGGCGGGCCCTCTCGGGACTTGGCTTTCCACCTGTTTTGGACATCCAACACTTTGAGTGAGTTTTACTGGTGAGACCATTGGGTTTCGGTAAAACTTTCCACAAGTTTCCAAACAAAGAGATAACCTCCAAGGAGGCCCAAACCATTTCACTAATTCAACATCAATTTATCCTAATAAAACACACGAACTACATTGCCCACGATTCACTTTAAGGCACTGGTCTCATTTCAAACTCAGCAAAGCCAAAGGCTTCATCTTCAATTTGGTTATTTATTGGAAATAATTTAAATGAAACTTGCATCTAACAATTTTTTCTCAGTATCCTTTTGATGCAAGTATATGCTTATTGGTTATATATCGTGGTGAATGTTTACTTCATGTTTTATCAGTTTATGGTTGATTGTTGAATGGATAATAAACTCCTAGATTTAATTACTTGTACTTAGCTTAGTTTAAGCCTTAGTATTTTGTTAGGGACTACCCCTCTTGGCTTCGCTAGGACTTGGCCTAGACGGATGAGTTGAGGATTAGGTGACAACACCTTAACTCTCACTTTCCCCCAAGGACACACCGAGTGGATTGAAGATTTCTTCCACGTCTCCCAGGTGTGTATAAGGCGACAACAGTGCCCTTCCATAGGTGATTCATGACATGTCTACAACACTTTGGCCTTGAAGGCCGATCCAGGAGCCAAAACGATTCGGCCCTTGTAATAGATGAGGTCATTTATAACCTTGAAGTTATCATCCTGCACCTGTTCGTCCAATAGCTGACAAGCGAACTGATCCTTTGCATACTCCATCACCAAGTGGTCCTTCCAGTCAACTGATACACTTGTCAATGCAAAAATGGATGGCCTTGATCCAGGTGGATATTGATGGCCACCCACCTTCTCCAACTGATCCAAAACATGTTTCTGGCAATTTTGGTAACTTACTATTTTTAGCAGTTTTTAACTTCCGGGGCCATTTTGAGGCCCTAAATGATGTTTTTTTAGAAAATGGGGAGCAACATGGATTGTAGATTGATGTTTCTCACCCAAAAGCTATATTTCTCAGATAGATATTTCCAACGAGCTATCATACGCCTAAAACGGAGATCGTATGCAAAAGTTACGACCCCGGGAAGTTGATGCACCAACTTACCCAAACGGGGCCCACGTGACTTTTGGCGCCTCATCTCCTAGGGTTAGGTTTTTGGATGTCTAGGGTTTTTGGCATTCCTTCTTATTGTAAAAAGGCCTTCAGAGCCTCATTGTAATCATCTTCTCATGGATGCGAGTAGCCGTCACATCTCTTCTCAGAGATAAGCTGCCACCATTCTAGCGAGTCTTTCACTCTGTATTTTACAGTCTCTGTACATTTATTTCATTAATAGAAATCGTGTATTACTGTATATCTGTGAATCTTTTTATATTTCCGCTATATCTATGTTATATTATTGAATATCTGCAATATCTCTGCGCATTTCTTTATTATACCTCCGCTCTCATTTCGTGCCGAAAATAATCCGGATCAGTGGTATCAGAGCAGGCTGCTCTTGATCGTTTTTTTCAGTGCATGTCCCCGACGAGGTCCGAGTATAGAAATTTGGGTCTTGAGCTTGTCTCTCTTGGGGACAATCACTCTCGCACACCCAAGAAACCCTCAATGGCGGAAGAAAAGAAAAATGATGGAGCAAATGATCCTATCAGTCTGTTGCTTGAGCAAGCTCTCACGCGACAGAGGGACGAAATGATGGAGAATTTTTCCCACATCCTTCAACACCTACCGATAGCATCAGGCACA